>JAURVB010012514.1:0-58475 GCA_033002965.1 Piper betle | reverse complement strand
ATACTGTTAAGAATCGTGTGTATTTATTCAATATTGGCATCAAGCCATTTATATGTACACAATTAGGAACCTTCTGGATTGCTTGTGCAACAAGCAACACAGAGGAAATAGCCGTTGCTACAGTAACACATACGAAAAACAGAAAATTTACATTTGTTTCTATCTCAATTCTCATCTCTAATCTATCTCTAATACCCCCTCAAGCTGGACATATCCATAATTCCAAGCTTGCTCAAATTCTTGAAGAAAGGCTGAGTTAGCAATGCCTTTGTGAAAATGTCAGCAACCTGATCTGTTGTGGAGAGATGCCGTGTTTCCAACTTCTTCAAAGCAACTTGTTCTCTTACAAAATGATAATCAATCTCAATGTGTTTAGTACGAGCATGAAACATAGGATTGACAGAAAGAAACAAAGCCCCCAAATTATCACAATAAAGCACAGGAACATTAGGTTGATGTATGTGAAGATCTTGAATCAAATAAGTGATCCAATTTATTTCTGCTGCAGCAACTGCCATGGCTCGATATTCAGCTTCTGTGCTGGATCTAGAAATAGTTGGTTGTTTCTTGGAGGACCATGAAATACAGTTTGCACCAACAAATGTGCAATACCCTGTAGTTGATCTGCGTGTAGTTTGACAACCTGCCCAATCAGCATCAGCATAGGCTGTCAGTTGAAAATCAGTATTTGAGGTAAGAAAATGCCCATACATCAAGGTGCCTTTAACATATCGCAAAATCCTCTTCACTTGAGCAAGATGAAATTCAGTAGGTTGATGCATATGCTGGCACACCCAATTAACAGCAAACATAATATCAGGCCTTGTAAAAGTTAAATATTGCAATGAACCAACTAATTCTCTATACAAAGTTGGATTGCAGAGTAGAGGAGAATTCTCTGGAATGACAAGCTTGTTAATCATTGGCGTGGACAATGGCTTACAATCCAGTAACCCTGCTTTCTGAAGTAAGTGCAGAGCGTACCTCTTTTGAGACAAGAAAAGACCAGATGTGAATGTTTGCACTTGGATACCAAGAAAGTGATGGACTTGTCCAAGATCTGTCATAGCAAACTCCTGACACAGCTGAACCAAAAATTTGTCTAATAGACTTGATGTATTTCCAGTAATTAGCATGTCATCCACATATAACAAGAGAATGACAATGTTCTCATCTTGTTTCAAAACGAACAAAGAAGAATCAGCATTGCTTGACAAAAATCCTTGAGAAAATAAGAAAGAGCTGAACCTGTTGTACCAAGCCCTTGGCGCCTGCTTAAGACCATATAAGGCTTTCTTAAGTCTGCAAACAGCATTCGGAAACAATGCATTCTTAAACCCTGGTGGCTGTGACACATAGACAGTTTCTTGCAACTGACCATTAAGGAATGCATTCTTAACATCCATTTGGTGTACAAACCAATTTTTGACAGAAGCAAGTGATAAAACAAGTCTTACAGTCGATGGCTTGACAACAGGTGAGAATGTTTCCAAATAATCAACTCCTGGCTGCTGATTATAACCTTTTGCAACTAGTCGAGCTTTCAGTCTCTCAATTGTATTGTCAGCATTGTACTTTACTTTAAAAATCCACTTAGTACCAATGATATTCATGTGTTCATCCTTATCAACCAACTCCCATGTATCATTTTCCTCCAAAGCAGCTATTTCTTCTTGCATTGCTTTTAACCATCCAGGATGAGAAATTGCAGCCTTTACTGAATTAGGTTCAGAAATAACTTCAACAGCTGTGGTCAAAGCATACTTCGGATTTGGTTTGAGAATACCTGCTTTGGATCTAGTAATCATGGAGTGGCCTTCGACATTCTTGGTCTTAGAACAAGATGGAAGTGAAGCCTCACACTCTGGACTACAAGGCAAGCTTTTCTCTTCATTACTGACAGTTGTGGAAGGGGTTACTTCAGGAGGATCAGATCGATTTCCTTGATCAGATGAAACCAATGTATCAGCTTGTCTTGATGTGGATGATAGTGTAGTAGGTAAAGGGATAAAATCTAAATGAGTAGTAAACTTTGCTGGAGAGGATGAAGCTGAACTGCTATGACCTGTGACAGCAAAAGGAAAAACTTTCTCATCAAAGATCACATGTCTTGACATATAGAATCTTCTGGTCTGGGGATTGTAGCACACATAACCCTTATAGGATGTCTTATACCCTAAGAACACACATGGTTGAGATCGTGGCTGAAACTTATTATTGTTATATGTGCGAAGACATGGAAAACACCTGCAGCCAAACACTCGTAAAGAAGAATAGTCAGGCTCTCTTTTGAACAGTTCAAAAAATGGAGATGAATTGTTTGGCAACACAGATGACGGCCTCCTATTGAGTACAAATACAGCAGTTTGGAAACTATGTACCCAAAACTGACTTGGAACTTTGCTATGAAATAGCTGAGCTAGACCAATTTCTACAATGGACCTGTGTCTTCTTTCAGCAACTCCATTCTGTTCAGGAGTATGAGGACAGGTTACTTGATGCAGAATACCTCGCTCAGCTAGGTAGGTTTGAAGAGCATGGCTTGCAAACTCTCCCCTCCATCAGTCTGAAGGCATTTTATTTTGGCAGAAAATTGCCTATCAACCAATTGCTCAAACAATTTGAAGATAGTAAAGAAACCAGATTTATTATATAGTGGATAGAACCATATAAACCTAGTACAATCATCAACAAAAATGGCAAAGTATCTGAAATTTTCAGTTGACAGCAGAGGAGCTGGTCCCCATAGATCACAATGAATCTTATTGAAAGGCACATTAGATCTAGCTGCCCTATCTAAAAAAGGTAATTTGGTAGATTTAGCTAGTTGACAGCTACTACAAACAGCAGAATCAAGCTTTTCAGAGGATGTTTGTATTCGTCCTTGATTCTTCAAAACTTTGAGTGTCTCAAAAGAGCAATGCCCAAGTCTACAATGCCAAAAGAAATCTGATGTCTTCCTTTGCCGATTTGAATACAGACCAATGTGTTGATCAGATATGATATTGTAGATGCTGCTTGTTCGAGTGCCAGATAGGATTATTCTTCCAGACCTTCTGTCAGTTGCATGGAATCCCTCAGAGTTAAAAAGAAAAACACAATTGTGATCAGAGGTGAACTGACTAATGGACAGCAAATTTTGTTGTAAAGCAGGTACATGTAACACATTAGTTAATCTCACAGGTCCAGAAACAGTATGTATATTAACAGATCCAATGTGTTCAATACCTAATTGTTTCCCATCACCAATGAACACAACATCTGATTTATCATAGGACACATAATCATCAAATAAGGAGAGATTTCCAGTCATGTGAGAAGACGCACCTGAATCTGGCAACCATTGATTGACATCAACATCCTGAGCCTGGAATGCACTCAGAGCATGTTGAGCATGTTTAGTTTCATCAGAAGACTTCTTCTCCTTGAATATAGTATTTCGTTTGAAACACTTGAATGCAGTATGTCCTGGTTTCCTACAAATCTGGCAGACAGTTTTAAATTTGCGTAATGCTTCTTTCAGTTCTTCATCAGACTTGACAGGCTGAAAAGGAGATTTGCTTGCATCAGTATTGATAGTAAGCTTGCTTGCTAATTCTGAGGCCAAGGAATTCGTCATTGCAGCAGGTTCGAAACCTCGATTCTCTGAAGTGAACTTCTGACCACTTCCTTTTGCCTTTCTATACTTGTTTGCAGCAAAAGCAACTTGTTGTGTTGCCAAATTTGAATCTTGGAGTAAAATCCTGGATTCGTAGCTATGCAACATTGACAACAGTTCAATATAGTTAGGTAATGGTGGTCTCAACATCATAGTAGTAAACATCTGGTAGTTTGCTCCTAAGCCATTCAGCAACCAAAACGATTTCCTATCATCCATTAGTGGTTTGTCGATTGCAGAAAGTTCATCACAAATTGCTTTGAATTTCAGAAGATAGTCATCAAGAGATTCACAATTATCTCTTCGTAATGTTTCAAGCTGATGATGTAATGTCAACTCCCTATCCATAGTCTTTTTGTTGAAGTAATCCTTTAATGATTTCCACACATCTGCAGCTGTATCCAGTCCAACAACTTGACGCAGAATGTCCTCACTCAATGATCCAATTATCCATCCCTTTATCAATTTGTCAGTTCTTTTCCATGCCATAAACTCTCCATTAACAGCAATGGAATCAGAAGCACCAATATGTAAAGGAGAAGTTATCGAACCATCAATAAAACCAATACAATTCTGTGATTCGATCAGATTTAGAATCTGAGATTCCCATAGCAAAAAATTCTTTGAATTCAACCGAATTGTTACAAACGAGGGAGCATGAACATGGATTGGATATGGATAACGAAGTGCATTGTTTAAAAACACAGCATTTGAAGTTGATGATTGACCTGAATTTCCAAACATTGTTTGCCATTGGAGCTGCAACAATGGATCAACAGGAAACCTCGACATATCAGCAAACATTGATGAAGTGTTTTGATCAGAAGTACTCCCTCTCTGATTATCATGAGTAAAAGTATCAACTCGATCGTTTGCCATTCCTACCTTGTGTATTCAAATTAATGCAAACAGATCAAATCAAGCAATCTGATGATCAAGGAACTGTGAAGTTGAATCAACACAAACAATACAAATTTGTGATGCAGAACAATGAGTTTTCAACCAGATTAGGAGAGTAAGAGCGTCAAACCCTTTCAAAACTCCCTTTCTTGTGTAACTCTGATCTTCCACACCAGAGGATCAATCAGCAGAAGCAAGAAAACCAGTGGATTTCCACTGTGATGATGATGCCGACACAGCAAAAACACAGGCGCATTTGAGAACAGCAATTGATCAAATTGCTGTCGTAAAACCCCTGTGTTGCTCTGATACCATGTTAAGAATTGGATCAATGTATTCAATAATGGCATCAAGCCATTTATATGTACACAATTAGGAACCTTCTGGATTGCTTGTGCAACAAGCAACACAGAGGAAATAGCCGTTGCTACAGTAACACATACGAAAAACAGAAAATTTACATTTGTTTCTATCTCAATTCTCATCTCTAATACATACATGTGTTTCTCAAGATTAGCTTTTTAATTATTTGTGTTAACTTTGTCATTACATGTTTTATTATCTCATTGATGCACTTCATGGTAAAGGTTGAGATTGTTCTATTTTGAATACAATATCAGTTGATACTTTTAATAAGTATATTGTTATTTTGCTAGAGGCATTGCATGTTATTGAACATTCATATAATGTCATGTCATGAGCATGTCTCCAAGAAGGGTGGGTGTGAGGATCAATGCTCCTTTGGTAAACTTCCTTCACCTCTTTGTTTTCCTCTTCAAACATCTTAGAAACAGATTCCATCTCCAAGATGTCCTTTCTGATTGAAAGCACTTGACCTTGATTGCAAGAACAGCCCCTTTCATTCATCTCTCCATGCATATACATCATCAATTAAATGCCACAACAAAATTTGTCAGTAAAACTTTGTAAAGCAATCATTTGAAACTGCACGTTTCTCACCATGGTGAAGGCAGATATGATGCATACACCCGTTGCACTTAATACGAGAGACATAAGAGCCACGCTTGCAGATGCTGCAGAAGACGGTTTTTTCAGAATTTCGAGAAACTTCGAGGCCTTGGTTTGATTTCAGTAGCAGCCAGCATTTGTAATGTTGAAATCTCATCAGATGAACAAATGAAAATTTGATACAATTTTGAGAGTATGAATCAGCTGATGAATCAAGTGGGTCTTTGCATGCTGAAGGAAAGGACTTCTTTTAAGTAAAGAATAACGATCATTGGCTACTGACCCAATTGGATACCAGTCACCAAGAGCAAAGTTCACTGCCTCGGCACAATTAAAACCTAACCAAATGAAAGAAAACTCATCAGGAATCATTTTTTTTGCATAGAATTCACACAACCAATAAAAATTACTATCAAACAGAGCAAAAATATTAACAGGGTTGATTAAACTTATGTCTGACCCTGACTAAATCCAGCATGGTAAGCTCGACGAAAAGTAAAGATGAATTCTCCAGGCCTATGCTCAGCTTTATAAACAGGAACTTTATTCTGCAGCGGAATATTTGGAGGAAACGTGTTAGTCTTTCCCAGAAAAACTTCAAACATGGCTCCATTTTCTTGTTTGAATAAATGTCCCGCAACAATCTTTTCAAAGTCATAGGCAGCATGAGCAGGAACTCCATACCAAGTTTTAGATGCTCCGTAGTGATTATAATTAACGCTGCAAAATGAGAAGCCAAAGAAAAAACAGTAACCACAGATGAAGCTATAGTTGAAATTAAAAGTGAATATAGCTTATCCTAAGAACCTGTAGAGATGGTGGTCCTCTACATGCCATGCGATCATACTAAATTTGTAAAACAGTGTAAGTAAGCATATCATGATTTTGGTACCGGTATTTCTTTCTCAGCTAGACGCAATGTAGAAGTTGGCAGCTTATTTAAGGTCTGCAAACATTGAAAAAAATATGTTCAACACAATGCCGGTGATACATCATACAAAAAGCAAATTACCAGCAAAGGAAGGGTGCACACTGCTGTCAGTCTTGAAAATGCTAGACCGTAACTCAATATTTTTCATATTAATACATGATGATGACCTTAAAATTTTTTTAGAAAAAAACCTTCAAGTTCCATTTGCTATTCCCAAGTTGATCGGTCGAGGAAGATGAAAAAGCACTGCCTTCAACATCACCGGCGTAGTTCACAGTTTTCCTCTCGCTGCAAGCAATTTCGCGCCAAAATTCTTCTTCGATGTATTTTGCAGGAAGACATGCAGCAGCTGAATATTTTCTCGAAAACGCCTCGTTTGCCATCTTCTCGAAACCTTTGAATGTGTACTTTCTAAGCATCGAAGAAAGATTAAATTCTTCAAAAATAGCAAAAGTACAAAGACTCGAGAAGCATAATTAATTAATTACCATATTTATAAAAAAAATAACTTACTTGCCATTCATTTGAAACTCATTCTTCTTACACCAGTTCGGCATTTCCCAGCGGCTTAGCCAGCCTCAATGTTTGCACCATGCTTTTAGACTTGAACTGATTCTTCTCTTTCATAAGAACAGCACCAGCAGGTACTGAAGCACTCAATGGGCAGATGAGATTGCAAATTCCTGAAAAGAAAAAAATTACAAAATCCTCCCACAATTCATACTTGCATATTGCCAACACTACAACAACAATGCATTCTCAATGCAAAACAGAAGCAACAACTCACCATATTGTGAAGCCACGGGAGCAATCTTTTGCAAATACACCAAAGGATCCCCAAACTCCTCTTCTGTGGGCTTGAACACTGGACATTCTGGACTGTTTTTTATCCATCCCACATCGACATTTTCCAACTTCCCTTTTGGAGATGCACCTTTTGAAGCATGACTAACATTCACTTGCGTCCCCGCCACTGCGTCTCCAGCCCCATTTGACACCTTCCTGCGTTTCCGAACAGGTTCCCCTCTTCCGGGAGTTAGTTCAAAAGAGATGTCGGTTTCAAACCAAAAACGGATCCTCGACGTCCTCTTTTCCCATTTTAAAATTACTCTCCATAAAGAAAAACCTATTTAATTAAAGACAATCTAAATATAGGATTATTAGTTTTTGAACTCAAGATGAGAATCTACTTTATATCAATTTTCTTTTGTATTTTTTTTTTTGTTTCCAATAGAGACGGTTCTACGACATTCGATTAAAAAACTAAATATGATTAGTAAATTCCTTTACAATTCTGAAACTATGTATCCAAAATTAAAACTCTGTTCAATGTGATAAATATTTAATTAAATTAAAATTTCCTCAGACTTTAATCAATATTATTTTTTAAACACGCTTTAATTAATGTTGTTGATAAGAGGGCTCCAAGCGCAAATAAAGATAGTTGCAAATAAGGTATATATATTGTTGATGACAAAATTAATAATTTTAACGATTTTATAATTGCCTTATATAAATAAAATTAACTACTTCAAATTCCAATGAATTATTAAGACACACTTATATAGAAAAGATCATTAGCCATCATGCAATATCATGAATGAATAATAATTGAGAGCCAAAAGTTACTAAGAGGCTAGATACAAAAAAAAAACCCGGTTAAGGCGGATACAAAGCACATATTAATTTAAGCATATTATATATTGTATTAATTTTCATGAACTTTAATGTTTATCATGTGTTATAAAGGAAGATATAAAATGGTATACATCTTTTGAGAAATCAATAGTCGCACTCTGATGAAAATAGGAGATTTCATTAATCAAAAGACAATACAAATAAAAAAATAAATCAAATTGTTATAATCTACCTCAATTATAATATATCTTTAAAATTAAAGATCATTATATATAGTTTACTTTAATATTTAATAAGGGTTTGAATTTATCTTTAACCTTCGATGCCCATGTGAATACCAAACAAATTACGATTTCAAGAATGTAAAATTATGTTGTAAATGATCTGTAATTTGATGTAAGCGAGGTGGAACATCTTTGAAATGTTTTTGTGTGGAAATAATTTTTTTTGAATTTTTCGCATTTGGTTTTATAAATTTTGAAATTTACACAGGTTGTGAATTTTTCCAATGTCTTATTTACAAGGGAGACTTTGTTTGATTTTCTCCAATTTTTTTTAAAATTTAGATCATTAAAAAATCAAGATGAATGAAATTATCAATTGATGATCTAATTAAGGATAGAATGTTGATGAGTGTACAAAAATAAAGATTAAATTTCACATTTTGGGATTTTGTTTCCTCTGATGCAAATAGCAATATAAATGTATTCATTTATACAATTTCTAGATGATGGTATAGACAAATTAACTAAGCATATGTTTTAGTTTTAGATAAAATTAATGAGTTTACTTTTGTTGTTTTGTTTTAGATGTAAATGATGTTAATTTTTTGAATTAGTTTTAGATAAAGTTTATTTGTACTTTAATAATTTGCTCTTGAATATTGGGTTTTAACTAAATTAAAAAAGTTTTTTTATTTCACTCTTGCAAGCTAGGTACCAAGAGCATATTGAGTCCACATACGGTACTGATCCTTCTTCTTAGCCATTGGCTGTCGACCTCATAGCCTATCACTTTGTAGTGGGAGAACCCAATAAGAATAGATATTATGGATTGAGCTATGCTCTTATTGTAGGTCGACATCTTTCTCTACATGAGTCACCTAACTCCACTTTTGCCCCTTCTCATGATGATGGCTCTCATTTTAGTCTGCTCACCCAGACACCTCACCTTGATGAGCGTTTCCTCCATCAGATAGAGGAGTTAGAGACTCACAAGTAGAACCGGTAGATAGAGATGAGTAGCTTATAGCTGAAGATCAGATCTGAGGTCGAGGAGAAAGAGCGAAAGATGAAGGAGGCTGCTGAGGCTAGGGCTCGTCGGCTTGTCGAGTCATTTAATGAGGGAGTGATGCACAAGAGAGTGGTGGATGTGGGAGTTTGTTAGACAAGATAAGCTCATGCTTTGTTAGATGTTCCGTATGGTTAAAGATTTTTGTCGTGGCCCCGACGAACCAAGTTCATCGCATGCCGACCGCCCTGGTCCTCCTACTTGATTATACTTCATGTTGATGTTATAAATGACTTTATATTTGTCATATTTGACATTGGATTGTATTTGATGAATATTTTTTATTCGTATGGATATATATGTGGCAACTTAAAAGTTTATTGTTAACGATTGTCATTTGTTAATATTGAACAGGAAGTTATAAAATAAAATAATTTCTTTATGTATTTTATTATTTTTCACAAATTTGCACACTGCTTGCAACCACTTTGAGACTGATTTGTGACCGAAACCGTTATATAACTAATTTATCACCCAATTTACGACTGGTATAGTAGTTGCAAATATTTTGCAATTAGATTTGCGACCGACATAGCAGTTGGAAATTATACAACCAAAATGAGACGGATACATCTGATTTCTAAATTTGCAACTAGAAAGCTTTTTGGTTGCTAATTTCTTCAACAGCCCCGTCTTCTACGACCAAATTTTCCTGTCACTAATATATTTACCGACTGAAAAATAAGTCTTTAGCTACCACGCAGTCGCTGATATGTGTTTTCTACTAATGCCACTACAATCTTTTAATAATGTAACTTTTCTCATATATAGTTACTAATCGACAAAAAAGAAACAATGGAGTGTTACGTTTTTAATTTTTTCTTAGCTCTTGAATACTAGATCATCACTCATGTCTGACATTATAAACACGGATTGCATTTTATTATATACTTCTAGCAAGCATATTCTTGTTCTGGTTGGTTTGTGAAAAAATAATGGATAAAAGATACATTTAGCTGCTATGGTACGGAAACAACGACATATTATAATAGGAACCCATGCGGATCGACAAGGAACGATGCCTTTGTATGCCTGTGGAGCACTCACAAACTTCTAGATCAATCTCATCTTCATATTTCTTTTTGACCCAGTTCACCTTGATTAATATATATATATAAATATATATATATATATATATATATTTATTTATTGATATCAATAAATAAAAAAGACAGAATCCTAAATTAAGTTAAGAACTTGTAAGCCGTCTTCAAAAGTAACCATAAATAAGCCTCGTACTAAAATCAAGAAAACTCAGGGCTTTTCCGATCAAGCTAAATGTCTTGAAGCAGCCGTTGTAAATTGTAATACAGGGCATTAATTAACGTTTTTTGGGTCTCTTTGAAGACATCCAATAAAATTAACGTTTTTTGGACGCTGTTAATTGTTATTATCAGCTAATAGTCATGAGTAAGAGGTAAATCATATTAACTAGTACTATATCATGAAGTCAATTAGCTAGCAATGGCCAAATAAACCTTCAACTAGGTCCGGAAAAAATAAAACTCACAGAAAGACCTGCTTTGCTCTTTTCTTTTCTATCCCAGGATGATTTTGGAGCAAAGACCTCAACTGCCAAACGAAACTTAATTGATTAGCATGCACGAAGCTCAACTTGATAAGCACCCAAGAGATGGAGAAGCTTGCAACTGTAGTCGAATGGACCCAAGAGTTCCCCCAAACACTTCAGTACAGCAAGCTTTGATCTGCATTCTTAGCTAGCTCCAATGAAGTGAGAGAGGGAACTCCTGGGAGCTTCCAACATATCAATCTTTTCTCCCAAAACTTGCAGCAACAGTTCCAACCACACCTCTTTATACACCTTTTCTACCATGTCTCAAACTTCTCTCAATAACATGTAAGAACAAGCAATTTGCCCCAATATTTTGCCTGGTTTCACTGTATGATGAACCTGGACAGCTTCTTATGTGATGTTGTGGAGTGGGCAGGGAATAATCACAGCTTGCAAGTGGACGGTGGATGTTGTCGTCTTCACAGTCTAGTCCTTCTCACCATTTCCGCAATCCCATGTCCCCCTGTCTTCAAACTCAAAAGCGCAGGACAAGCTCATGAGTACGTATAAGCCTCTTAGCTTAGGGAAGATAGCTTTGTACACTTTTAAGTAGTTTTAAGGTTAAGATTTTGTCCAGGTGCCATGGCTATAAGATCTATAGGTGAGATTTGGGGTTTAATACTTTACAGGAACGGGTTGGGTAAGGTCGGCGTCGTGTGTGCGTGTTGGGTAAGTGACGAGGATTGTAATAAAATAAGTAAATTTGATTTCATAATTTTTTGAATAAAATAAAGAGAAAAATTAGTATCATTTTTATATCAGTTATATTTAATGCGAGCTCTTAAATTACAAGTTAAGGATATTTAGATGATAAATATAATTTTGTTTAAGTAAAAAAACACTTATGTGATCTAAATAAATAGCTAAATTTACGTATCATTAAATACATATATTTATTTTATTCTTCAGCTTTATCCATCTAATATCTAAAAATATCGAGGCCTCTTACCTTAAATAGGAGTTGTGCAATTACAAATGCCAGAGTTTTGATTACCAATGCCTAGATAAAAAAGAAGGTCAGTGTAAAAAGACATTCAATTATAATTTTTTTATAATTTATAATCATATTAATTCTAATTTAAAGTCTATATCTCAAACACTTTTTAAATATTCGATGGAATAAGAAGAAGAGTTTTGATTACCGATATATTTCCTCAGTGACATGTTGGACACGGAACCTTAGCGAAGGAAGGAGGTCATGAGGACCGGCTAGCAGGCACAGGCATATGAGGTTTCGTGCGCCCGGGCATTGTCTAAAATTTTATAGATCTTGGCTGCCCAGGCGCGTACAAATGTGCCTCCGGAACCGTGAGACAACGCGGCCAACAACGTAGAATCATGTTCTAAAAGTTATTTTTTAAGGTAATTAATATTGTAATCATGCTATGCCTACATTCTCCAGTCATATTTTCCACCCACGTAATGAAATAAGGATAGTGTTAACTATAATTTAAAAAATTTGGCTTAAATAATTATACAATGACTTGGGAAATAGTGTTGGTGGAAAACATTCGTACAACATTTTTATTATTGATGTTTTACGAGTTCATCTTTATTATAACATAATTTTGTATTAGAAAGAGAGTTCTGGGGTACATTAATGGAGTTATGAAGGGAGTTGTGAATACAATTATAATTTATATTAATTAAAAATTAATCTCGATTGAACTTCAAGTATATAAATATTTAGTAAGAGATTTAAATGCCTTTAATTATTCCTTGATAATGAAGAGACTGTCTTGTTAATTAGAATCATTCTTAACGTCTTTTTCATATCAAAACGGATATTTGAAAATATGGTCTCAAGCAGCCACCCTTTTCACTGTTATTGATATTTCTTTCCCTTATCTTCAAGATTTACCTTGGGAGCTGTCTTCCTCAATACAACTGATGGGACAAAGAATCTTCAACACTCAAATATATATCACATACCATGAGGGGGCATATATATAATATATATATATTATAGAAGCAAATAATATATCATATATGCTTCCTTTCTGCAAAATAAGAGTCTTAAAAGCACAAAATAGCAACTGAGAGATTAAAAGCACCAATATGGAAGAGTCACGAATATACAAAGATGGAGGTGGCATAAAGTTTTGGCCAACAAGCCGTTAGTGTTCTTTATCTATCCTCTCGATCAATATGCCGTCTAGGTTCAAGATGAAGCCCCCACCGAGAGCTTCTTCTTTCATCACCGCTTTACAATTTCCACTCTTGCCACCCAGAACCATGTATAAATAGAGATGGAAGGTTTAAGGCCTGCACATATGACAAGGCAAGAAAGATAGAGATGTAGTACTTCAACATGTGGTTTAGTTGGAAGCTCCCTAGAGTTCCCTCTCACACTTCATTGATTATATGGTGAGCTTATATGGGCAATATTGGCCTACAAATATATAAGCATTGGCTATAATATTACTGAAGTGTTTGGGGGAACTCCTGGGTCCATTCAACAGCAAGTGTGAGTAATTTGTAGCTACGGTTTTGCCATGTATATTGCCATATATACTGCTGCAACCATTTGACTCATGCATGGGGCTTGAGGATGATTATTGCACTTCAAAACTATTGGTACCATGTTTACTTACGGCTTCATTTTCTTGATTTCAATGACCTGGAACTTCTGATTCAGATATCTATAAAGGTCACATAAATTAGTATATTATACGAAAAAACCTTTCGCAAGTACTATAAATATATTTTAATGGGAAATTTTCCTCTTTTATGGGGAGGAGCACTCCTATATATGCATCACAATGAAAGGTAAAATAATAATATTAATAATTAAGTTAATATTTTTTCAAATTCAGAATAATATTAGTAAGTTTCTAGTTTTTACATTCTAGAGATCTAGTTAAGAGCAATAATTTACAGTTGATTGATAGGAACTACCAACAAATTACCAGACAAATTTTATTGGACACACACGACACAAACATATATATATATATATATATACATACATATATATTGATATAGTTAGGTTAACCATGGACAATATATCTCTCTTCATTTATGAAATTTAAGAGAAATATGTCTTGATTTTAATAATAAATCTTTTGTTACTATTGCGTGATATATTACTGCTTGATATAAAATAAACTACTTATAACAAGGTAGTGTTTAAATTAAGTATGCAGAAAATGAAGAATAGGAAAGTTAAATTAATTAAATGCAATTGTAATAAACTAAATGTAACAAGATAAACCAAGCTTAAGCAATGGTTTGGGAGTTTCTAAAGTGAGGACCAACTCAGGTATAGAGGTTATTCCAAATTGACCAAGAAAAGCTTGACAATTAAACATGCACTTTTTAGTTGAGTTTTAGTAATACTCGATCAACCTACCCACAATAACCAAGCCGACCTCGTTCGTTTGACTTCGTTTATTTTTATAATAGAAAAATTATCCTATGTACGTCAGTTCAAGTTTTTTTAACCAAACGAGCAAGCTGTTATTATATTAAAGTACATAAAGTTCAGACAAAAGGTTATATATCTTTACAATAAAGACTCTTAGAACATGCTATCCTTGCTAGCATGTGTGACACCTTATATTACATACCTTGAACACTAAAAAACTTTAATACTATACTTACAAAATTTTTTTAAGACTATCTGTATAACATAAATTAAGATGGCCTTCCACATAAGTAGTAGTATTATTATTGAAGGCATACACAAGAGCTGTACCGTAAGAAAAAATGATCTCATGCTGAAGATCATTTGCTACATACATAACTTGATAGTATAGACTGTGGCATCTAGTTCAGATTCCGGACTTGTTCTCCTTATGCTGCACCATACCCTACATTAAACAAGATATCATTAGAACTCATAAGCAACTGCCATCAACATGAAAAATAAATTTTATATACTTATTGTTGTGAAAACCGGGTAAATTTTACTAAAGATAACTAGTTTACTCTGAGAACTATTACCTAGATGACTAGCGTGAAAACTATTGTACTAAAAAACAACCCAAGATAAAATTCCCAGGAAAGTGTGGTGGGACACATTGGTCCGTTTAAAAACCAACTCCTAGACAGAATTTTATCAAAATAAGTAATTTAAATAACACAATAATTAACAATAATTATACCCGACAATAGTTATTAAATAGACATAAAAAGGAACACGAGAGATTTAATGAGGTTTGGCTAATTATGCCAACGTCCTCGGACACTACTAAAATAATATTTTACTAATCAAGGAAATATTACAAAGGAGAGAAGGAACAAATTGCTAATAGAAGAAGAGAAGAGATTTTGGGATGGGTGAATTAAAGGGGGATTGGTCCTTTTTATAAGGAAATGACTCCTCCCATATCACCCACATTTCAGATGTAGGACTTTATTTTGGCAACATACAACAATTCTCCACCTTGACAAAATTTCATATAAATATCTTACAAATCCAACTTTAGTTGTGTTTGCGAACTTCATCTTTCAATTTGTAATAATATTGACCAAGTCTAAACAATGTTTAAACTTGACCGCAGTTACCACTTTTGTCAGCATATTAGCGGGGTTCTCAGTTGTCGGAATCTTTTGGATTATGATTCCACCTTCTTCTTCCATTTCAGGAAAATTTCCAACACTTCATCCTTCGTCTTCATCGTATACATCCAAACTCTCCGGAAAAAATCATCAACAAGGGAAACATAATAGTGTTTACCTCCCAATGAAGTTGCCCTAGAAGGCCCCCATACATCTGAGTGAACATAATCCAAAATACCCTCAGTATCATGGATTGTTGTACCAAATTTCACCCTTGTTTTCTTCCCTTTGATACAATGCTCACAAAAATTTATTTTGCAAGCCCGAGCTCCTTTTAATAATCCTTGATCTATCAATAGTTTCAAGGATTTTTCTCCAGATCATCAGTAGGAGTTGCTATCGCTGCTGCTTCCCCAACAATTGTATTACCCATAAAGTAATACACGTTGTTTCTTCTTCAGATCTCCTTCATTGTCACAAGTGCACCGGAGATGATCCTCATTATCCCATCTTTTGCACTCACTTCGAAACCTTTTGACTCTAAAGTTCCTACAAAGATGAGATTGTTCATCAAATCTAGCACATAATGAATACGAATTAAGATTTTGGTTGATCCATCATGATTCCTCAGATGAACTGAACCAACTCCATATGTGACAAGAGGGGCATTATTTGCTGTGTAGACAATTCCACCTTTTAGTTCTTTAAAATCAAAGAATCATTCTCAATTGGGCGTCATATGATGGTTACAAGTAGAATCTAGCAACCATGAACTAGAATTGCTAGTTGATGCAGCAATTGAAAGGTTTGAATCTGCATCATCACCCTCAGCAACATTTGCAGCAGCTTTTTCCCTCTCAGGTTTGCCTTTATTTTTTAGCTTGGGACAATCTTTCTTCCAATACCCTTTTTCTCAATAAAAGGCACATTCATCTTTACTTGGCCTGGACTTTGACTTTGACTTTCCTCTTCTTCCTTTGTTCTAACTCTACGACCGGCTTCTATCCACAACAAGAGCTTCTGCTTCTACACTTGTATTTTCTTGCTTTTCTTTCTTTTTTAATTCATAACTATACAAGGTAGCAGTTACTTCATTGAGAGACACAACAGCCTTCCCATGAAGTAGAGTAGTTTCAAGAAACTCAAATTCATGAGGAAGTGATCCCAACAACATCAGAGCCAGATCTTCATCTTCAAAAGTCAAGTCCATATTCACCAGATCAGTTACTAGCTGATTGAAGCTAATAATATGATCATTCAGAGAGGTACCAGGAACATAATTGAAACGAAACAATCTCTTTTTCATATAGAGCTTGTTCTGACTGCTTTTCTTCAAGAATTTCTCCTCCAGTGCCTTCCACAATTTACTTGTAGAAGTTTCTTTAGAAAATGCATACCTCTTCTCTCTAGAAAGACACGTTCGAATGGTACCACATACCAATCTATTTATTGTCTTCCATTCTTTCTCCTCAACATCATCTGGTTTATCTTCTTCAATGGCAATGTCTAGACCCCGTTTAAAGAGAGCATCCAGAACCTCACTTTGCCACATGCCAAAATGACTAGTACCATCAAAAATCTTCACTGTAAATCTTGCATTTGTCACAGTAGTTCTTGCCAAAATTGAACATGAAGAAGCTGTGACCTTCGATGTGGATTCTTTTGTGTTGTCTGTCATTTCTGCTACAAAGTCTATTTAATAGTTGTCAATGTGGAATGCCAACTAGCCCAAGGAAATTTTTTCTGATGTAGAAGATCAGCATAAGCCCCAACCACAGAGCATACTATAATAAACCAAGAGCTCGAAATGCTAATTGGCCTATGGAAAAAAATTTTCTGATGTGGAAGATCATTGTCAGCCGCAACCATAGAGCATACTAAAATAAACCAAGAGCTCAAAATGCCAACTGGCCTAAGGAAATTTTTTCTGATGTGGAAGATCAATGTAAGCCGCAACTACAAAGTATACTAAAATAAACCTTGCTCTGATACTAATTGTTGTGAAAACTGGGTAAATTTCACCAGAGATAACTAGTTCACTTTGAGAATTATTACCTAGATGACTAGCGTAAAAACTATTGTACTAAAAAAACACCCCAAGATAAAATAAACCTTGCTCTGATACTAATTATTGTGAAAACTGGGTAAATTTCACCAGAGATAACTAGTTCACTTTGAGAACTATTACCTAGATGACTAGCGTAAAAACTATTGTACTAAAAAACACCCCAAGATAAAATTCTCAGGAAAGTGTGGTGGTATACACTGGTCCTCTTAAAAACCAACTCCTAGACAGAATTTTATCAAGACAAGTAATTTAAATAGTACAACAATTAACAACAACTATACCCGACAATAACTATTAAATAGACATAAAAAAGGAACACGAGAGATTTAATGAGGTTTGGCTAATTATGCCAACGTCTTCGGACACTACTAAAATAATATTTCACTAATCAAGGAAATATTACAAAGAAGAAAAGGAACAAATTGCCAATGAAAGAAAAGAAGAGATTTTAGGATGGGTGAACTAAAGGGGGAGGTCCTTTTTATAAGGAGAGGACTCCTCCCATATCACCCACATTTCAGATGCAGGATTTTATTTTGGCAACATACAATATTTATATCAAAAGGAACGATATAAAGAGAGGATGCATAGCAAATATGGAGATGACATCTCCACTCATCCCAAGCTTGACGAAGATGCCTACCATTATGTAGTGGGGGAGACAAACAGAGGAATTTGTTATGACCTGAGCTCTACTATGAGGAGTGCACTACGACTCCTGGGTTCACAGTGCAAATCTTCCCAGGGACTCGATCATCTCAGTCCACTGATGCAGGTCCGACTCTTTAGCAGGTTGTAGTGCACCGTATTGATCCTGGCTTGATCAGGTGGCTTGACTTAAATGAGGAGTGTCTACTGCAGTACAACCACTGTCGACTGCGGTGGACCTGACTCACATCCATTCAGTAGTACGTAAGACCATGCAGGAGGAGATGCAGACTGCAATTATATGTCATTGATCATGTTACTAGTCGTTGTGGTTGAGGTAGCCCAGCATGTCTCCGACATTGTGTCTCAAAGATTGAATAACAAATTCATTGCAGAGCTTTGGGCATTAGAGGAGCATCAAAAGAAACAACGGATGATGGAGATTCAGGCTAAAGATAACTCCCTCCTTACGACAATGCTGAAAAACGGTAGACCAGAGGGAGATGGTCAAGATGATGAGACACAACCTCCGCCAGACTTGCAGAAATAGTTTATATGTTTTTACGATGAACAATGCTTCTTGCTGATTGACTTTATATATTTTATGGTGGGTTATGTTTTGTTATGTTAGATTTGTGATGGATGATTGCTTATATGATCTGAATTGTGGGTGTTGAGATTGTTTGGAAAATGTTATACATGTTGGAAATTGTTTAAATGAGTATATGATTATTTACTGGGGATTTTTTTTCCAAATTGAACTGGGTTGCAAATTTCTAGATATGTCACCAAAATTCAGTGACAGCTTGGTAAATGGTGTCGGTTGGGAAGAATTGATACCAATTTTTTATGTTAATTTGACACCAGACTATTATCGAATTTCAGTGATAATTTAGCAAATATTGTCGATTAGACAAAATTGACAACGAATTTCGGTGACAGTTTGACACTGAACTATCATTGAATTTTAGTGATAAAGCTAACCACCGAGTCTACCACTGAAAGACAATGATAGTCGGCTACCAAACTGTCACCAAAATTAGGTGACAGTTAGCCACCATTATCAGTCACCGAATATATTCAGTAACAACTAACTACCCAATTGACACCAATTTTAATTAGTTGTCAAAGCTTCTATCACCCAAATTTTAGGTGGCTGATTTTGATGATAGGCGCCCTTCACTCATCAAAAAGTGTCCTTCTGTAATCGAAAATTTTGGTGACAAAAGGCTATTGTTCCACTAGTGTCCTTTCATAGGGCTATCTGGCTGAATTATCATAAAGCCCCCTCATATATCAGGCTATTCAAATCATCTCCCCTTCACGCATGCTAGAGCTGATATATACCTAAACCAAATCATCAACACCCCTCCCCACCCCCACAAATTGATAGGCCAATTTGGATTTAATAAGTCTTTAAGAGACCTCTCTACTCTAAAAGTTAGATAAAAAAGTAGAACTTTTTCAAATAATATATAAATGATGTGGAACTAACCTAACATCAAGCCCCTCCTACTTTCCTCCTAAAAACTAACCAATCCTAGATTGAATTATCAAGTTGAGTGAGCCTCAAAGATTCACAATGTGTCAAGCCTAGTTAATTGGACTAGTTCGGTCTAGGCAAAACTAGCTAGTAGGCATGGATATGCATGTGTATGCACTCAAATATTATTTTGTGGGGGAAAATAAATATATATATATATATATATATATATATATATATATATATATAAACAATTCCCCTAGCCACCCTAAGCACTAAGAGGATCAAATTATAAACAAAATAGACAAGAAAAGATGTCCGAAGTTGTGATCAAAAGAGTAAAAGAAGGGGACCATGAGGGCATATTTGCACACAGATACGCTATGTTGCAACAATTTGCCAAGCAAAAGAGATCACAAAGCAATTCCTTTCCAGCACTTTGTAAGTTCTGAGACATCAAATTGAACTCAACGCCCCAAACTGCAAATTGGATTCTTTATCCGCCCCCTTGAGCTCTATGCCGTCTAGGTTCATGATCAACTTCCTCCATGGACGCTTCTTCCTAACCACATCAACTTTTCTCTTCTACCCAGCAGCATGTATATATAGAGATGCAAGGCCTTGGCACCGTACCTGTCATTCGACAAGAAAGAAAAATGTTGTGGTTGGAAGCTCCCGGATTTCCTCTCTCACTTAATTGATTACATGACGAGCATATGTGCAATACAATAATTGGCTTAAACATGTATGTCCATTAGCTATAATACTACTGAAGTGTTCGGGTGAACTCTCGGGTCCATCCAACAGTGCTGGTGTTTTTATATCTTAAAATGCATGGCATTCTACACGTTCATATATGTGTTTCTCAAGATTAGCATTTTAATTATTTGTGTTAACTTTGTCATTACATGTTTTATTACTCATTGATGCACTTCACGGTAAAGATTGAGATTGTTCTATTTTGAATACAATATCAGTTGATACTTTTAATAAGTTGAACATTCATATAATGTCATGTCATGAACATGTCTCCATGCAGTTTAGTTAGAGAATAATTGATATATGTGTATGTACTATTACTTAGGCAACTGAGTATCCAAAACTCATCTAAGTCGTAATTTGGAGAGCTTTAAAAAACCACTTTGAGCGCCGCCCCCCTTCCCCCCCCGCAATGATAAAGGGCATTTTTCATTTTAACGTAGAGAAGATAAAGAGAGGCGAGAGAATTGAAATCAACTCCATATTCGAGGGGTCACATGAAACTCATTTCAAGGGACTCAAACTTTAAAATTCCTAGTTCTCATAATTGTGAAATGGTTTGGACATTGTTTTACAAGTTATGTGCAAGATAAAAATGAAAACAAAAGCACAGAGTTATATATTTTTTATGTGTTAAGTCAACAAGTCCAAACCCTAAATGTAAGGCTAAGGATTTGCTGTGTTATTTGCTAAAGCGAGAATGTTGTGTAGCAAGGTTACTATCGGTTGCAGTAGGCCTTATTTTTTCATCTTAAACGATATATTTAATCTTTAATAGTTAACCAAATAATCAATTTATAAAATTAATTACGTGAAAAAATGAGTTATGTGGATCTCTAGACAACTTACTACAACAAATCTGGAGACTACATTTAATAATAATAAGTTTTACCACATTTTGTCATGTTACTGGTTTAGCAAACGTATTATGCCAGCAGCTTCAAACATCCCAATAAGGGCAAAAGAAAGTTTTTACTACTATCCTGAAAGTGTCAGTGACTATGGTTTGATTTTTGTGTGAATGTAGTGGCATCCCCATTTGCAAAAGTTAAGATTCTAAACTCGATATGGGCTCACCAGCTGGGCAGCTAAGCTTAAGATAACGTTATTTTCATGTTTTTTCATATTAACCCATATCTATTGTATGGCTTTTGCCTTTTGCAAACGTCAAGCATCTCCGCTAGAGAAATAAAACATGGGTTTTCTCTAACTGGTGCTAGTAATTACAAATATCTGTTTACGAATTGCTGCTAAAGATGAAACGGATGATTGTTATTTTGCAGGATGAACTTAATTAGTCCATCCGAGCTAGTCCATATCCATGGCGCACACATCCTACTGTCTGTGTCCTTACAAATTTTACGGACATTTCGCATCCGTGTCCGCAAATTTTTGCGGACACTGTCGGTGCCGTCTCTAAAATATGTTGTGGACACGGATAGACACCGACATAAACACAGACGCCATTTGAATTTTTTCAAAAATAATTATATCTGAAGAAGCTATCTTTAGATTCTAATTAATGAAATCAAATGACAGCCCAGAATCCCGAACTCTTGTTGTTCTACCATCTGCATAGCATCAACCACCCAAACTAATTCCTCCCAATCTTCCTCTGAAGCATAATTCCATCCAAACAGCTTCCCATCCTTTGTGCCAACGCATTAACCCGTCAAAGCGGGACCTGTTCGACCATGTTATCTAGCTTTATCCCAATTTAACTCCAAATGCAAATATTGTGACATATAAGCATAATAATAATGAAGAGAATACCTCAACAATCTCCTCCCCTGCCAATGGTTCAGCTCAGCGTGGTAAGATACCCTCGTTTATACCTTCTCCAAGACCAAGCTGATCATGTGTTATGAATGAAGCGTGTTATTGAACGTACATGCTAATTAGGATAGTAGGTTGGTATGTTGAGTTTGTGAGTCAATAGTCTTTATTGAATTGTTTGAGTCGTTTATATTAAGTTAGTAAATTGTTCTCTTGGTTATGTGTGGGAAGTTTAAATAGGTGAATGATATTTATAAACCATTATCGATAATTCATTACAGCATTTTATTGGTTTGATCTGCAAGCTGCAAGTTAGTTCTCATCTGATGAAGTGAGTTCTACTTTCTTCGAACTCTTCGATCATCCTTATTCTCTTCTTTCGTTACCTTCGTCACGGCTTCATATAAGAGTTTTTTGGCAATGGTGTTGGAAGGGATCAAGGATTGTTCATGGCCGAGACCATAATACCGTTCTTCAACCTCCCCGTACCCACAAAGAACCATCGCCTCCAATGGCCATGGAAGCCACACCAGACGCAAAAGCAGCTTTCACTTCGACATC
The DNA here is from genome assembly GCA_033002965.1 of Piper betle. Lineage (NCBI taxonomy): Eukaryota > Viridiplantae > Streptophyta > Magnoliopsida > Piperales > Piperaceae > Piper > Piper betle. Next base: position 35,718 of record JAURVB010012514.1, on the reverse strand, counting down.
ATCCAACCCCTCCACTCAGGCCGACAAGCTCCATGTATCTGTACGATTCACCACCAAAATCAGATAGTAAGATAGAACTAATATAACAATGGTGAACTACGCATGGACTATATAGAATCACAAACCTTGGCCTTGCAACGCCTCTATGGAGACGCTGTACGAGAACGGGAGCCCCAAAGAGCCATTGCTGCCATCTCCGAAGCTCAAAGCCGCCGTATTGGAACTGCCTCCGGCGCCGGCAGTCATCCACCGGCGGCAGATATCGCCGTCGGCCAGCGACCTCCTCATCAACTGCCGCACCATCGCTTCAATCTCACTCGGCGACGTGACAAGCCGCTGCCTTTATAGTGGGCTGCGATTGGGATAATCCCCGTCCTTACTTTGTGCCAACGCATTACCCCGTCCAAGGGAGACCTGTTCGGCCATGTTATCAAGCTTTATCCCAATTCAACTCCAAATGCAAATATTGTGACATATAAGCATAATAATAATGAAGAGAATACCTAAACAATCTCCACCCCTGCCAATGGATCAACTCAGCGTTGTAAGATAGCCTCGTTTATACCTTCTCCAAGACCAAGCTGACCATGTGTTATGAATGAAACGTGTTATTGAAATGTACATGCTAAGAAGGATGGTAGGTTGAGTCAACGACTCTTTATTGAGTTGTTTGTGAGTCAATAGTCTTTATTGAATTATTTATGAGTTGTTTATATTAAGTTAATAAGTTGTTCTCGTGGTTATGTGGAGGAAGTTTAAATAGGTGAGTCATCTCTGTAAACCACTGTGGTTAATTTAATACAACATTTTATTGGTATGATCTGCTGCAAGTTGGTTCTTGTCTGACAAAGTTCAAACATACTTGGTGAGTTCTACCTTCTTCAAACTCTTCGATCATCCTCGTTCTCTTCTTTCATTATCTTCATTACGGCTTAAGAGTTCTTTTGGATGTGGTGTTGGAAGGGATTAGGATTGTTCATAGCTCTCCGAGACCATAATACCATTCTTCAACCTCCCCCATACCCACAAAGAATCATCGCCTCCAATGGCCATGGAAGCCACACCAGACGCAAATGCAGCTTTCACTTCGACATCATCCAACCCCTCCACTCTGGCCGACAAGCTCCATGTATCTGTACGATGCACCACCAAAATCAGATAGTAAACATAGAACTAATATAACAATGGTGAAGTATGCATGCACTATATAGAATCACAAACCTTGGCCTTGCAACGCCTCTATGGAGACGCTGTACGAGAACGAGAGCCCCAAAGAGCCATTGCTGCCATCCCCGAAGCTCAAAACCGCCGTATTGGAACTGCCTCCGGCGCCGGAAGTCATCCACCGGCGGCAGATATCGCCGTCGGCCAGCGATCTCATCAACTGCCGCACCATCGCTCCAATCTCAGTCGGCGACGTGACAAGCCGCTGCCTTTATAGTGGGCTGCGGTTGGGATAAACCATTTCTAGGGTGGTCAGTAGCCATTGCCTACCTTCACTGCCAAGAAGGTGTAGATCGTCTCCACCGTCTTCTCTCCCGACTCGCCGGCGCCGGCAACCTCATCAACGGAAGAAAGACTCTATCTTTCGCCCATCTACTTCGTCGTCGAAGTCTGGCAGCAACCTGGGTGGGACTCGGGAGCGCGCGGCAGCGGCGACGACCAGCGGTGGCCGGGATTGGGGATCGATAAATGGGTTATGTTTTGGTGGCGCGGATACTTGCGGACATTATTTGATGTTCGTAAAAGTGTCTGTCGTCCGTGCTGCCAGTCCATATTTAAAATACGGACACGGCACGGCGTGGATGCGGCGCCACTGAATTTGGATGCCCCTACCCATATAATTATAAGTGGGCTGGATTTCCCTCTGTTTTTTTCTCTGTAATCAACGTGGACTTATTGCCAACTAAACTTCCACCGGATTAACCTTGTTATTTGCGATTCTAATATAATATAATTGTGAATGCAAAATGCACTGCATACATATTTATAATTACGACATATTTTCTGTGCTGCACATTATACATTCCCAAATGTTAATTCTTTTGTAGGATAAGTGGAAGCAATTGATATAACATAATTGTTCGTCTAAATCATGTTATCGAACCCAAGTGATTGAACCCCTTAACGAAACTTATGCCTATACAGTTAACCATTAATTGAGAAATAATCCACGGTGGTTCCAAAATCAAAAGAAAAAGATAAAAAGAAGGAGTGAAAAAGAAGAAGCAGGTGAAGATTTCAGACCACCAAATATAAACCTAACTGGGGAAGATAAGAGTTTGAAAACTCAATATAAACACACATCTATGATTGGTAAATTGGGGGGCTCGACGTTGCTGCTAAGATAAGAAGAAAAGAAGAAAAAGAAGATGGGAAGGGAGAAAGGGGAGGAGCCTTTTCCTTAGAGATCCATCTTCAACGACCCTCAAGTTCACCAGATCAGAGTTTGAAGTGTCCCCGGTATCATCTGGTTGACCACCACCATAGGAGAGCTTCGTCATGGCAGGAGAAATAATCACGATTTTGCAGGTTAGCTCCATTGAAGCTTGGGCCCTCCATCATACCAACCCAGGCTGCTGTTGGCCATGTCGCCACTTCCATTAAACTCTCCTCAACACTGCCAAGACACCCTAATCAAGATCCACTACGGAAGAAGGTCGAAGTCACTGGAATCTCATCATGAAGCACCCAATTGGAGCAGGAATAGGTGAAAGAGGATGATTTTGGAGCCTGCCGCCGGCCAACCAGTACCATTACAGACCAAGTCCGAATGCCAAGATTGTAGTCTAGACATCCCTCTGTCAACTCGTGCCTTGCCACCCGTTGAAGAATCTCGTCGTTGCCGTAATTTTGAAAGGAAATTGCTCATCGAAGCTAGGAAAGAATAGAAAACTACCAACTTGTAGACCTCCATCTGGCCAGGCCAAGCTGCCAACGGCCATGGTGACACTTCTATCAGGCTCACCTCAACACCGAGAATAAAGCCCGACCGAGATCCACCTGAGAGGAATCCACTATCACGGGAAAAGTCACCTAAAAGAGGTCCACTGGAGCAATGCGAGAGCAGTACGAGGCCAACTTCTTGGACTCCGTCCGACCAACTAGAGCCACTACAAGACAAACTGTCGCCTCCAATCGATCACCCTTGTCTCCAGCTACAAACCCAAATCAAGTCTCGCCACTGCGTAAGACCTGAAGCCACCGGAAAATAGTGATAGATCCCGGTCAACAATGTTCACCGCCAGAACTTTCCACCATCATTGCCGCTCTCCGTCGCCGCCACAGACCGTAGGACCACCTCCAACTGCCTCACCAGTCAGAGATTTACCGATCGAGGTGATCACCACAAACCTCAGCCACCAAAAATGCCATCGTCGGAGCCACCAAAGGTGCTTTTGCACCGCCGCTACAGCCCAAGTCCATTGGACCCGTTCGGACCGATTCCACTTGCTCTGCCCAAACCGTGACCACTTTTTGTTGCCTGTTTCTGTGCTCATGTCTGCGCTGCCCCACGATTTGATCAAATTATAACCAACTCGAACCACGACCGTAAAGGCAGACCACTTCCGTGACCCATCCACGACCCAGATTTGAATTGGCACACCATGCACTGCCAGCAGAGTAGCGCACCCATAAATCTCTGGAAGCTTATGCACGCCACCCCGTCTGATCCAGTATTTTTTGGTTTGTACCAACCCAAAACGGTTTGGTGCAGCCTATTATCACTCTGGAAATAATTTAAAGGCCTTTCCGACCTTGAATTGAGACTGAACTTGCTACCCCACCATTTTTGGATATTCCAGATGCAATGACAATGTTATTTTGAAGATTTAAAGACTAGAAAAGGATGATCTAGGGCATTGGAGTCAAAGCCATCAAAGGCAGATCAAATAAAAAAGTGGTAGAATTCACTATTTTGTATAAGTATAAAATCAAAGAAGAAATAATGGATTGTGAGTATCAATCTCACTATGGACTGACTTAAAGATTCAAATTAAACCTTAAAGAACCACATAAAAATCTTGGGTGTCTGCTCTTTTCTCACGATATTTTATTTATTTTCGAGCTCCACGATTTCTTTGCACGGCAAGGGATCCTATGGTTGCACCAAACCCACTCATTCAACCAAAGCGAAGATGAACCTCGGGGGAGGCAATCTCGAGCCCGAATAATAATATTGAATTAAAATATAATATTTATTGCCAAAACTAAAAAATGAGGTTTGCTAATATAAACAACTAATAATTAATTAATTAAGTACTTGTCCCTTATGCTAATTAGCTCCTTCTCCATGCCTCCCTCTACACCTCTAAATAGTTCTAGCTGTCATGATTCTTTATGTGATAAAAAATAGAGTCTAGAATATCGTATAGTTTACCAAATAAGAAAAAAAATTCACTTTAAAAACGGCCAAGTATCTCTTTATTTAAACTACTAAATTCCTTAAAATTATTTTTATATATAATTTACGGGTAATTATAAAAGGAGATATTTATTAATTTGAGCTCTCAAAAAGGAAATTTTATCTAATTCAATAGACCATAGATCCGGACTAAAAAATTAAGTCGTTTCTAAAATAGATATTCATAAGCATACAATCAAAATAGACATATAATATAACCTATCAGAATATTGGTTGGTGATAGGTACCAATTAGTTGCATTATTGCAACCATTGCATGTCCACCATGTTGTACAAAAAAACTAGAACACTTGGGGTCTTTCACTTCTTCCCAACGACCATGTCCACCATGTTGTACAAAAAAACTACAACGCTTGGGGTCTTTCCACCATGGAAATTTTATCTAATTCAATAGACCATACTATCTGGAATGTACAAGTAGTTATCGAAAGTGTTATTGTCTAATGTTAATAACAGCTGTTCAATAAGGTTGCTATCATCTCACGATGCATTTTTTATCAAAGCATAATTATTATCAAAATTCTTTTTTCCAAGCATAATATCAAAATTCATACTTATCGATGTCGCCATTCATATCTTCTCTTGGCTTGCTCTGGTTATCATCAAATGTTTGCTAATGACGTTTGGCCAACCGAAATTAGTGTGACACTTGCCTCTTCAGATATAGACGAAGACCAAGTATTATTCATGATATTGTATGTTATTGGATTTTTATTTTTGTTATTTGATTTTTCAGTGCTGTCATCTGAAACTTGCTTTCAATATAAAAAACATCTAATTTGAACCTTCTAGTAAGTCCCGTGTAATAAAGATCACACCAGAAGGAAAGTAGAATGTATAAGTAGGAAATCGTTAAATTTTTATCTTTTTTTAACATTAGTATAACATACTTTTAATTTTTTGAAAATAGCACTACTTAGTTTAAAAATATTTTAAAATTAATTTTTATTATAATACTTTGATAATTAAGATGAAAAGATTAAAAAGCATTTGATCAATTTAAAGATCTATAAATACCTTAATTATTTATTTTCACATATATTTATGTGAATTTTAAGTAGTGAGACTCACTATATTACTGACAATATAAGTTGTAGCTCATATAAGTTGTAGGTCATGTATATAATATATAAGACTCATTGATTATTGTTTCTTTGAAAATAATAATTTTTTTTGCTTTTTTACTGTTTTATTTTGAGGGTAGATTTGGTATTTTAACTAAATTTTCCCTTCTTGTAACTTGCTTTCATTTTCTCACCAATTGGTAATATAAATAACATCCTCCTTTTAGCTAAAAGCTCAAAAATAACGTTAGTTATTAAGTCACTTTTAAGTCATTTTTAGTTAATTATTAAGTCATTTTTTATAGTTATATATTTTTGCCAATTAGCATAGATTGTGCCTTCAATAACGTAAGTTATAGTCTATGCCATTATTGTAGGCGGCTAAAAAATTTCATGGTTGAATTATTAAGAGAATATAATAAAGAAAAGTTTTAATATCATTGTATATTTATTGGGGTTTTTTAACAATGGTGAAAAATGAACTATGGATCACCATTCGTAAACGAGTACGCAATTTTTTAATAATTATTTTCCATCTTTGAGTCATAGTTTACATATTTTTAAGGAAAAAATAATTCACTTTTACCAATTATACTCTTACATTAGTTCAAATCAATGTAAATACTTAAGGGCAATAAATGGTAAGTTATGTAATTTTGATCGAATTCAATATAAAATGAAATTATTTGAGTTGAAGTAATAATGGCTGCATCTACTTTTAAAGTTGGAGCCATCTTGCTCATGCCAGCTCTGCTAGTGATGCATTAAACAGGTCCAATAAATGTTTATAATGGGTAAATTTGACACTAATTTGTGACAAATTTTTTAAAAAATATGTTGTAATGTTTACTAATTGGAAACATACTGCCCGGATTCGGTGCAAATGTCTCAATACTTCTATTCGGCGAAATTTAGAGTTATATGCGGCAAATTTCAATTTAATTTTTTAACTAAAGAAACAACAAAAATAAACATGACATTGATAATATATTTATAGTCCTACAATGCTAATATAAATCTGGGGAATACGAGAGGTGTCTTGAGATGAGAGGAAGGAGAAAACTTGAGGGGTTGAACACGGCCAACGATGGCAGCGGTCTCTCACGGGCAGCGAATGAACAAGTTTTAAGGAGCACATCCTGCGACTGGTTACTAGCTATAGCCCCATACAACAAGAAATTGAAGAGCGAAAAGAGAATAGCGGTACCCCAACCAATTTTGGTGCTTGTTGACTGGTTTAGCTTAGACATTCCATCTCTACAATATAAGTCTGAACTTTTATATCTTCCTCCTTGTTAGAAATATGTTGTTCAAAAATTGTCGACACGTATAATGTTGAGTGCAATTATAGCTTAAAAATTATTGTTTAAACCAAACCGTATTATTCAGCTAAATTTATAACAGCAAATATTTACTATTCATTTTGCCTGCAATATCAAACCGACTATTTATTAATTGGGATCCATTTAACTATTCAAATTATATGCCAGGAAAAAGTATTCAAATTATATAATAATAATACATGTTCTAAAGAGTGAATTTAAATGAAAACATATTTTTAAAATATATATAAGATAATTTAATAATTTTATTAATATATGTAGTTTTAAAATATTATGAAGTATTAATATTCATAATTAAAACTATCATTTAAAAATTGGGTATCTGAGTACCGAATGCATATCACCCTATTACCAAACTCAACTATTTATATATATTCAAATTATATAATAATAATGCATGTTCTAAAGAGTTAAGTTAACACAAAATATTTTTAGATCATAAATAAGACAATTTAATAATTTTATTAATAAATATTAGTATTAAAATGTAATGAAATATTAATCTGTATAATTAAAACTATAATTAAAAAATCGGGTATTAGATACTGAATACTCATCACCATATTACCAAACACGACCATTTATAATTAAATATCAAATTCTCTCGAACCAAACCTTATAAATTATTAATTATCTAAAACCATACCATTGTGATTTGGTTAGGTCAAAATTTGCAATATCCAACCCAATAGGCACCCCTGCTTAAAACCATATCATTTGCCCGGTTGAGGGGGATAATATATCAAGCTGCTAGGAGGGGCTAATTGGATCCTCTTTTCCGGGGATTTGAAATGAAGGACTTAAGGGACGCCCGACCAATTATTGTCCACGTTCGATTTATTAAATCTGACGATTTATTAAATCTGATCGATTGTCCATTCTACTCCTTCTATGTTTATTACAACCTATCGTACTTTCGGTCCCGCTAGAGGCCCCCTAGCAAAACTGCATTTTTTTTAAAAAAAGAAAGAAAGAAAGGTCATACGTATGGTATCTTGCCACTTGTCTTTCGTGTAAATCACACAGAGGTAAGAGTGGAGAACTATTACAATCATATGATTTCATCAAGTGGGCAGAACATATCAATATAATTGAAGTATAGTCATTGAACAATTGTTGTAAGTTACATGTGCATTCTTTTATAAAAACTAAAAGGGGCATCCCAAGCAACTTTGCTTAGTATAATGTTTATAGTGAATCATTTGCATTGTTAGCTTAATTTAGGCCCTCCTTTTCACCATCCCCTCCTAATCAAAGTTATCCAACTTTCCAACTATACTAAATGATACCTGGGAAAAAAACATACTTAAATGACAAGATTTTTGTCACTCCAACCATCGAAGACATTAATAATTACTTTACTTTGGAAAAACAAAGACATTAAATATTTTCTAGCACCATTATCTCGCTCTAGTCACTATTGGTTGAAGTTTTGACTAGCTAAGGCATGGACCCAAAATCTATCATTAGCAAATGGGAAATTAATAGGGAATTACCTTAGCCATTATCAAGTACCTGCAAATTAAATTAAAGTATATATAGTATAATATTCACTCAAGAGTGTTAATCTACTGTAAAGTCTTATATCCTATATGACTGTGACACCCCAATTAATTGTAAGTAAATTACCATTTTAAACTGCTGTCAATCATGCATATCTACCTGATCATTAAGTTTTACCATTAACATTAGTAAAACCTTAAAGTTGATTATTTATATTCCAGATGAATTATTTGTCTTTGAAAATTTTTTTTTGTTTTGTTTGAGTTGGAATCAAATTTAAAACTAAATTTAATTAATTTTATTGAACACAAATATGTCTAACCAGTCTCAATTATCCTCACACCTTCCTTTAACAAATCTTATGACGAATTCGAGCTATTGAGCCTATTTTAGACTTCGATAAAAATTTTATTTGAATAGTCAGATCAGTCTTGAAATTAAGAGCTTACATATAAAATAAGCTAAAAATTTTTAGACACCCTAGACACTTGCTATTATGGCTGTTCAAAGTTTGAATAAATTTGATTTAGCTTGATATACGACTCGAAAAAAGTTAATTCGAAGCTTAACTCAATATTAAACTAGCTGGATCTGGTACTTGCACAACTCGACTTGACTCGAAGGCCGATATTTTATATAAAGAATATAATTTTTTACCTTATTTATCTCAAATTTATTTATATAAATATAATAAAATTATAAAATATCATTATATGATATTAAAATTAAATAATTTTATATAAGATTAAATTGTTGTTTATGCATAATTATATCAAACTTGAGATATTCTAATTATAATTAAATTATTGTACGAATTATATAAAAAAATAATATCAATAAATACAAATGAAACTAATTCGAATTTGACTCGAACTCAAATCAACTTAAATACTTCTTAGCTCGATTCGAACTCGAAATCAAATGAGTCAAATTTAAGCTAAACAAAACTTGACTCAACTCGCTCGATGACACCCCTACTTGTCATATATATCCTTACACATTTTCATAATGAATGAGAACAATTCAATGTTGTTAAAAATTTGGTTTAGCTTGATATAAGAAAGCCTCCATTCCAAATTTGACTTTAAGTTAAATAAATTCAACATAAGCTTAATTTGTTCAACTAGGACCAATATTTTATATAAAATAATATTATATATATATATATATATATATATAAAAGAATGACAATGTGAAAATTTGAGAACTTATGAACTGATTTTTATGTGTTGGACAAGAATTAATGAAGATGATGATTTAAAAAATAAAAGTATAATTACTGGTGATTTATATTTAACGGTCTAATTATAAGTTTCTGAATTTTTAAATTCTTACCCATCACACGAGTGTGTGTGCGCGCGCACGCTGTGTATATATATATATATATATATTAAAATTTCTTTAAAAAGTTCAATCGCACTAATAAGAAAGAGGATGACCTAATAACAAACAATTCTAACAAGTATATTACTTTAATACATAATTATTTTTTAAAACAATGAAATGCACAAACGAATAATCTACAAAAAAAAAAGAATTCGGCGCAGGCTTCCAAATCCAGTCTTTCACCAGCCTGTCTTCTCTCTCTCTCTCTCTCCTTAAAATTAAAATTGTTCCTTTCAATCTAACTCCCTCTCTCTCTCTAAACTTGTTATTTTTGTAGTGATAGAAAGAGAAGGCAACATAGGTATCAATTATTACCGACACGAGCACAAGTGCGTGTTAATTGTATATCTACATCTATCCTCCTACTCTCTCTCTCCTCTCTACCGACCCAATGCACCGGCAGTCCCTGGGCTCGCCGGCGCAGGCCCTGGCCGCCGGCAATGATCGGCGCTTCTCCGACGACGACGACGGCGGCGGCGGCGGCAAGTCGGACAAGCCGCCCCGCCCTTCGCGGGCGCCGGAGAAGGCGATCCATCTCATCCCCTGCGTCGTCCTCCTCTGCTTCCTCGTCCTCTTCCTCGCATCCCACGACCCTTCCCGCGCCGGTACTACACCCCCCGCCATTGCTGGTTCATAAAAGTCGAGTTCTTTCGGTCATGGTCGAGTTAAATTTGCGTGCTTTTTTTGGTAATGTTCGGTGCAGATTTGGTTGAAGCTGGTGCCGGTGCTGCCTCCACTCATTTCTCCATCGTACAAGGTACAATGCTGCGTCTGTGCTGTGTCTTTTCGGGTCTTTTTGGTTGACGAGTCTGTTGGCGCAGGTTCGACGGCGGGGAGGGTGATGAGGGCGGAGATGGAGGCGATTCGCGGCCACCGGAGCTTGAGGGAGGCGGAGAGGACTGACCGCCGGCGGTCTCGGCCGAGGAAACTCAGCAAGTTCAATGTCTGATGAATCTTTTTATTTTTCATTTGCTCTGCTTTCACGGAGTTGAGCAGCCTGTGTATGGTAAATAATCTTACAAATTGGTTATTCGTGATAACATTGATTATAACCCACTCAGCATCTTTCTCTGCAATTACCTTTTTTTTATTCAAGAGAAATCTTGGTTTTGGGGAAGAAAAGATGTTTCAGACATTATTGTCTGCACCTCTGGTCTCTTCACCTGCCTGCTTTCTTGGAGTTGAGCATTTTGTTTATAATTATAGAATGCAAATTGGTTTTTTCTTGTGATTCCATTGACTAGATTTGTAAGAAGCATCTTCTCTTCAATTTGGATTTCATTTGTTGAAGCAATTTCTTATCTACCAAGCTTGAACATTGAAGTTAGTGGCACCCGTGAAGAAAAGAGAACATTGTTTGAGACATTGAGATTTAGGAACAGGATTGAGATAGCAACTTCAATGGCAAGCCAATACTTTATATGAGTGATTATATCTTTTCTCAAGAAACTTGTTCGACCATGACACCACCCATGTCTGATATAGTCAAACAAGGGTGGGTGCAAGGCCTTCATCTCACCTTCCTCCATGGACTCAATTACCTGATCATCAGCAATTACCTAGTATAAAAGCCCAATGGAGGCTACCTCCAACACTTGCAACAATCTCTAACTTCCTTTTCTGATCAAACCAGATTATTGGTTAGTAGTATTAGTAGTAGTCCATGGCTGATACCAAGAGATTGAAGATGTCTGTGTCTTTGCGCATGTCTGATATTGACGATTTCATGGTATGGGCAACCGACGATAGTGTCTCCCGTTTCTACTCATGGAACACCTACACCTCCGTAGAAGCAGCCAAAGCCTACATCAATGACCATGTCCTTCCCCACCCTTACTTACGGGAGATCTGCCTCGACGGCTGGCCTGTCGGCACCATCTCCCTGGCCCCCGGAACAGGCAGCAAATGCCTGCCGTGCCGAGCTTGGCTACGTCCTCGCCTCTGCCCGTTGGGGCCACGTCAGGCTGTGAAGATGGTGGTGTCGTCGGCGTTCGACGAGTGGCCGGAGTTGGAGAGGGTGGAGGCACTGGTGGATGTGCAGAATCCGGCTTCCCAGAGGGTGCTGGAAAAGGCCGGATTCTACAAGGAAGGTGCGCTTAGGAAGTATTACCGGCGGAAAGGGAGGACTTTTGATATGGTCATGTACAGCTTCTTGGCTACTGATCCCAGACCTTCTTGTTAAAAAGAGTTCTGTAACTGCTATCAATTTGATTGGTTGTTTGATCCTTTGATCAAAATTAGTGGTTGTTCCATAATGTTGCTTATTGAACTATTTGGGTAGTTGCTTGACTCTGGAGTTTGAGCTATGATCATGTATAGATTTTTATCCATCGATGCCAAGCCTTCGTTTACATAAGATATCTTGTATGACTCATGATTAGCTGCTTGATTTTGAGAAGAGCAGGTGGCCAGTTGCAGAAATGGAGAGTGACCGAGATATGCGAAGTGATGATGATTTTGACAAAGCAACATGTTCGTTATATGCATTTAGAATTTGAAGGGTTCTTGATCTAAGTTGCCTCTTTACAAATGAGAGCTGCATTCTTCCCTTTTCATAAAACTAGAAGTCCCGAAGGAAACAGAACTGTGCCCAGTGCAATTCAGAGTAGCAGGAGAAATAAGATGAAATTTATTTATTTCTTGTGAGATGCTGGTGTTGATGAAGTGACGAGTGATGATGACGGATTGAAGACGAATATATATGTGGACATAGAAAAGAACACACAGGACAAGGCATGTCATTGTCCCCATTTGGATTTCCTTGTCAATATACACTTGGTATATCGTCCCTCACACACTGGCCGCCGGCAGTACCCTTGAATCTTACCAAGTGTCTTCGATATGAATAAGAAATTAGCAGCTAACTCCTTGTTATGTATCGTTTATGATTGTCCTGTACTGCAGTTATCAATTATGAATTATGATGCATAGGGTCTTCTTTTCTTTTCTTTTTACCTTTTTTTTTGTGAAGGAGGTGTGTTATTGAAGTGGGGGACCATTATTCTATAATTAATTTAATTTTATTTTCACTTGTTGACAGGGCTGTAGGTAAGGGTGTAAGCCTTGCGGTTATTAGAGGTAGTACCGGACATAATTTGTCCCTTAGTCCGTTCGTGTTGATGTCTATTAATATATAAATGGCATTATTTTAAAGCCTTACGGACATGGACATAGACATGGCTATGGCCATATTTTTTAGTCCAGGTGATAAATGAACGAGTGTGGACATGCTATTGTCCATATCAAGTAATAATTAATAATGAAGAAAAATATTTTAGAAAATTTATTTACATTTTTTGAGACTTATCAAAGTTTATATACCTTATCCTAAAAAAAGATATATTGGTCTTATCCAACATTATTTATATTAATCTAATTTTTAGAAGATTTACTTAGATTTTTAGATTATTAACATAACAAAACCGTTTAGTACCAAGAGTCCAAAATTTTTAAGTTTCTCCCGTCGTTACCATCATCAATAATGCCCATTTTCCAAAAGTTTCCCTCCTTCGACCTTTCTTGGCCTGTCTTTTACAAAATAGTTACAGTATAATTTATTATTTAATTTTTTACTGATATTTAATCGTTAAATAATTATTTTTCTTAATTTACTTTCATATATTCTCTATATGTTTTTTATTCCTCAATGTATAAATTAAAATAACAATGAAAATATTTATGTTATTTTATTAAATAGCTATTTAACATATGTTTATTTATTGAAATTAATTTATATTTAATAAAATTATTTGTTTATGATATAGTTCGCTTGTTTGTCCATGTGACTGATTGTAAATAAAATTATTTGTTTATGATATAGTTCACTTATTTGTCCATGTGACTGATTGTATATAATGTCCGAATATGACATTAGGGATAAATGTCCAGTGGCACACACAGACATGGATACTCTTCATAATAATAAATACGATGCTGAGCTCATATTTGTTGTGTCCATATCTGCCATTATTAGCCCTAGCAATTATGATACGATCAAAATCAATTATCATTATTATTTATTAATTTGTCGACCATTAACTTGTTCCGACATTGTTTACAACTTTTTGGACCATATGTTGTAGCAAAATTTGACCAGTTAACGATCAATAAATTTTTATTTACTACAATTAATTATCGGGAACACAAAACCCTTGCAAAGATTATACATTTGGTGTCACTTAGACCATATATTTTATATTATACCATACTTTAAAAAATATAATAATATAAAATTTTAATTAAACATATTAATAAGACTACTTTTCAATATTAATTAATAAAACAGCAAAGGCTACTGTCACTTTTAATATTAACAATACTACTTGCTAAAATTAATTAATATAACGATATAGACTTTTACCACTACCCTTTTAAAATAAAAAGGGTATGGTTAAATTTATAATTTTTTTACTATATTTTAAACAGTTAAAAATAGACTTAAAATATTTTATTTTAATTTAGTTCAAAACATTCAATAAAATAGAAGACTGAGCACTTGCAGCCCTAGCCGTAGGGTGTCTCCATCAATTTTGAAAGTGTACAAGTACTCCATACGGATTACAACCTTTTTTTCCCATTTGTGAGCATGCTTGATTTGCCTCAATCTTTACTAATTAACACTTTTGAATCTTTTTTTTTTTTTCAAAAACGAGCAAATGGAAAGACTAATGAATCAAGTTCTTGTTTTTTTACGAAAAGAAAAGAGGAAAATACTTAAATAGTTTACGAAAAGAAAAGAGGAAAATACTTAAATAGTAAATGTGTCACCGGCTGACGTTTCTTGTTTACTTTGTTTAATACCAAAAACTTGCTCTAATTTGAGACGTCCGTTTACATTGAAAATTGTGAATTTGATGTTTACTAAATAGACTGTTATGTATTAAACAGATTTGTGCCCCCAGCCTCATGCAGATGGAAAGCTTCATGAGGGTTGTAAATGATCTAAACTTGGAGCAGTTTTTCATGCCAAATTACAAAATTCATAAAATAAAGGGCCTGATTAAAATTTTCAAATAAATGAATAAAAACGCTATTCCAACCACACCTAATTACGACTCTTAACAACATTGGGTTTACTGAAGTAATATGTGTGGTAGCTCTCCTATAAAAAAAATTAATTATTAAAGTGGGTCCGTGATCATAAAACTTATGACCCCACTTACACTTGATTATATTTTAGAATAGCATAAGCAACTGCTTCAAATGTGGTCCAAAAGTAGCAAGTTTCAGCTAAGTTTCAAAGTACCTTACTACCAGTTGTACATAACTTGAAAAGAACCAACAGCAACCAAAATATATAATTTCGTATCAAATTATACTAGCTGCAGTCTTACAAACTAAGTAATAATAAATCTGCCGCGTTTTAATTTAGATTTGAATTAAGCCAACAATTTAGTTCATTTAGTTGCCCGCAACTTAAGAAACAAGCTTTTGAACATTCAAAGATAAATTATTTCAGTAAGCAGTCAAATTCAAGCTCCACATATCATGACCATGAACAAGAAAGCTGATTTATTATGGAATGTGGAAGTATAACAGCTAAGGGAAACAACATAATTTTTTAATGCCAGAATGTTTTAAAAAGGAATCATCAATCAAAAGCAATGTATGAGCTAAATGTCATATTTTCCCAGTTGTGTGTAAAGCTAGTCCACATACCCAAAATATTTACAACTAGGTTTCAAGTCAAAGGATCAAACCTTGGGCTGGAGGAGGTTTCGAAGAATGCTCACCTGATGGAGTATCACGTGCAGATTTAGGAGACTCTGAGAGATGAACCTGAGCAAACTCATCCACCATTCCCCTTTTCTGTTCCTCTTCAGCCATAACAACTTTTTCCTTTGTTTTGGAACCCACATCCCCAGCAGCCTTTGCGACCTTGTTAACAGCTCCCGCAACCCAAGAGACCCCACTGAACACATAACGGTTCTTAAGAATGGCAGATCCTGCATTGCTAACCTTCTGTTCTGCAGCAGAAAATGCATTTTTGGTTTTCTCAGATACCTGGAACTTCTGATCCATTTCCTTGACTTTGTCATTAACAGCTGATGTTCCCATGCTAATTTTCTCAGACAGACCAATCTTTTTGTCTAGTGAAACAACTTTAGCAGTGGCAGTCGATGTGAACTGATGCTTTTCATCGAAAGATTTGGCTTTATTCACCGCATCTTTCCCTAAGACAAATCCCTTGGCAAGCATACTTGTGACAACATCTTCAGCTTTTTGGACGGCTGATCCAGCACCAGCAACTATCTTATTATCATATTCCTGCAACTCACAAATATGAAATATCATAACACCTTTAAGAATTTATACAAGTTAGTGAATAAGAGAACTCATACATGTGTTGGAGCTGAAGGAACTGTAGGCAGCTGATAATCTGGAGCTGGAGTTATCGTGACTGACAAATTAACTATTGTTGCTCCCTGCATTGAATTTTTTTTTTTTAAAAAAGATACTCAGGGCAAATCAACAAAGTAGTTAAATGTACGCTGCAGATAACAGAACAATAGTTCAAAACTTCCATAGGTTTTCTCTAAGATAGCTTATGCAAGGTTAGCTATGCAACAAGATCAAGCTAAGGCAAATGCCCACCATCTTCAGTACAATGAATAAATGCAGAAGTCAGCACCAAGATACACAAGCGCAAATTTGATTATAGATATAACATATGTTTATGAAGAATAAGATCACTTCCAGACATAAAATTTCACACAAGTATCTCTATATAAACAAGAAGACTTCTAGCTTCGTTAACAATGATGATTGTCATTGAACAAGCAAATGAGCATATCATCCAGTATATATGTCTTGTACCGAAAGAAGCAATGCAGTCTCTGCCCCTTGTGGATCCTTGAATGTCACATATGCAATTTGCGACCGCTCAGTATCACTGGAATTGAAAACAAAAAGAACAGTTAATTAAGTTCTCATTCAATATTTAACAACCACAGCTCTGCGAAATACTTTGGATGCGACCAACCTCATTGTTTCTAAAAATTCAATATCACCAGAAAAGGAAAAGAATTCCTTCACATCTTGCTCAGTTGCATCCAAGGATAAATTGCTCACCTTCACTGTGGTTACCTGTAAAGTGTTGATATAATATGTAAAGTTCACAAACTATTCAGTACAATATCTTTCTATCATGAAAATCCACATTATGCATCAAGAACAGTCACAAGTCCAATATTCTCAAATACTTCCGCAATTAGGAATGGTCAACTTCAAAACATAATTGTAGTGTCTCGTGACAACTAAAGCCAACGGATCCCCAATTTGAAATATGCAAAAATTATCAAGTCTACAAATCATCTACGACCTGTGTGTTGCTCTTTATTATCAAACTCTATAAATCATAAGAAGACCAGTCTACAAATCAAGGGCCAGCAACAAGTCTTAGGCAACTAAAATTACTAATTCTTCCTCTCCTCCTACTACTTCTTCTTCTGCTTCTTCATCAAGGAGTCGGCTACACAGACCCTTTTCTATGATTCATACGATATGTATTCCAATAGGGCCAAAAGTTCTGGCACGCATGTATGTTGTGTATGTTATGCACTTCCTCATCAAACAATCTCCAATGGTGCTGATAAGCTCAGATCGGCATTTCCACTTCTACAGACAACACATGAATCGACCAACTCAACTGAACAGCCATCAATAATAACGATAAAAACATCAAAACAAGCCATTCATCTCGACAAATAGCGACGCCCCAAGCAGAATCAAACAAGCTCTACACTTGTTAGATCAAATGATGCGCGCGCAGTACTCACCGACATTGGAGAGGTTGGGGAGGGAAGAGATGGGAGCGATTGGATCGAAATCTACAGAAGAGAAGAAGAGAGAGGTTTTTGAGTCGAGGGATTTGGAGAGGTTCGAAGATTTTGTCGTTCGCATTTGTTTCAGGGGAGGTCGGGATCTTGTCGGGCCACTTAGCGCGTGGGAGGAGACTTGATTGGCCGTTGGGTTACCGACGCGTGGATTTCTCGGGGAGATCGGACGGATGGTAGGGGTGGAGATGTGTGACCGTCACGTCTCACGACGGGGTCCACGTTTGAAATTGTGGAACAGACCACCAATAGACTTGTTGAGTTTGGCACGGCCACTGTGAATTATGATCTGCGGGCCCTTACCTTAATGCACCGGTGATGCTGTCTAAGTATAATCACCGATTTTTTTTTCAAATTAATTATACAATAAGATCACATATTTTGTGGCAAATTTTACACATATATAAGGAAATTTGTCTTTGGTAGATCTCAATGAAGGAATCTATATCCTATATATTTGAATTTTTTGTCAAAAAAGGGAATAATTTTTTGATATTACCAGGCCAACAAGAGAATCAAGTATAATTACAAAAAAAAATACACATGGTCTTAAATGCTTTAGTTAGATTTAAATTAAAAAATAACAACAAATTTTTTAGCTACGGATTTCAACCTTTTAAGGGCAGCCAGATTAAGCGCTGACCAAGGTTTCAATGCCCCAAGGCTAGCGACCCACGGTGATAGTTACCGACGATGCCTAGCAATTCTCTTACGTTAAAATTAAGACATAATCTTGTTATTATTAAAAAATTTCCCTTCTTGTAAAATTCTATTTGATTTCCCATCACTAAGTACTATCAATCAAAAATTACCCTTCATTTTCTAGTAAAAAAACTCTATACAATTATCTTTTATTTTTTAATACTTACATGCTACAAATAAAATAGATACGGCCATTAGAAGGGGGGATTCTAAAGAAAATTTTTTTTAACATTATTATAAAGAGGCATATCATTAAGAAAGTAAAAAAATACCATGTAAAGATCAAAATTAACCCTAACTCAGGATTGTGATTTTAAAAGGTTGGTTTGGATAATTCATTAAAGAATAATAAGTCAACAAACTTGATCCACGTTTTAATTAAAGTCTAGTACGCTTTGCGAGCCCCTATTTAATAAATACGGCTGCCATAAAAAAGAATGACCGAAGTAGCCAAATCTGGCCGGATATAAAGCTGTCCTAGTAAAATCAAATTTAGTAACAACCAATTCTCCATCTATTTCCTCTATAATTTTATTTGGGAAAACAAAAACAAAAACTTATTCACGCGCGATAGATAGATGTGATTGCAGGTTTTCAGGAAATCTCTAGAGAAGGAATAATTTCAGTTAAATATTTACATTTATAATTTTATTATGTTTGACAACAAGGGTAAAAAAAAGTCAGTCCATCTGACCATTGCCAGTTTCACCCATCCATCGATAGCATCACATATCGATAGTCCAGCTGACTACCCAAACAGATATAGACAGAAGGACCCAATTCTTTCCGACTAGTAGGTCTAACCGGTATTTAGTTTACACTCACTCTGGAGTTTTATATATGTATGGGTGGTGAGCTACAGCTTTAAAAGTTGATGTGAGCTACTTTAAATCACAGACGTCGGATAAAATCACACGGCTTGAGCGTTTTGCCCGCCTGTTGGGATTGAGATGGCAACTTCAATGGCAAGCCAATGCTTTATGTCTTTTCTCAAGAAACTTGTTCGACCATGACACCACCCGAGTCTGTATGGTCAAACATGGGTGGCTGCAAGGCCTTCATCTCACCTTCCTCCATGGACTCAATTACTTGATAAGCACGCAGTTACCTAGTATAAAAGACCAATGGAGGCTACCTCCAACACTTGCAACAATCTCTAACTTCCTTTTCTGATCAAACCAGATAATTGGTTAGTAGTATTAGTAGTAGTCCATTGCTGATACCAAGAGATTGAAGATGTCTGTGTCTTTGCGTCCTTTGGGCATGTCTGATATTGACGATTTCATGGTATGGGCAACCGACGATCGTGTCTCCCATTTCTGCTCATGGAACACCTGCACCTCCGTAGAAGCAGCCAAAGCCTACATCAATGACCATGTCCTTCCCCACCCTTACTTACGGGCGATCTGCCTCGACGGCCGGCCTGTCGGCGCCATCTCCCTGGCCCCTGGAACAGGCAGCGATGCCTGCCGTGCCGAGCTTGGCTACGTCCTCGCCTCTGCCCATTGGGGCCATGGCATTGCCACCAGGGCTGTGAAGATGGTGGTGTCGTCGGTGTTCGACGAGTGGCCGGAGTTGGAGAGGGTGGAGGCACTGGTGGATGTGCAGAATCCGGCTTCCCAGAGGGTGCTGGAAAAGGCCGGATTCCACAAGGAAGGTGTGCTTAGGAAGTACTACAGGCGCAAAGGGAGGACCATTGATATGGTCATGTACAGCTTATTGTCTACTGATTCCAAACCTTCCTGTTAAAAAGAGTTCTGTAGCGGCTGTCAATTTGATTGGCTTTTTGATCCTTTTATCAAAATTAGTAGATGCTCCATAACGTTGCTTATTGAACTCTTTGGGTTGCTGCTTGAGTCTTGAGTTTGAGCCATGATCATGTATAGATTTTTATCCAACGATGCTAAGTCTTCGTTGCAAAGAGTGTTGCGTATCATAAATTTGATGGGTCTACTCCTATGCGCCAAAATAATTGATGTTGCATAAGATTTCTTGTTTGACTACATGATTAGCTGCTTGATTTTGAGAAGAGCAGGTGGCCAGTTGCAGAAATGGGGAGTGACCGAGATATGGGAAGTGATGACGACTTTGACAAAGCAACATGTTGGTTATATTCATTTAGAATTTGAAGAGTTCTGATCCTATGTGGCCTCTGTACAAATTAGAGCTACATTCAACCCTTTTCATAAAACTAGAAGTCCTGAAGGAAATAGAACTGTGCCCAGTGCAATTCAGAGTAGCAGGAGAACTAAGATGAAATTTATTTATTTCTTGTGTGATGTTTATGTTGATGAAGTGGCGAGTAATGATGATGGATTGAAGACGAATATATATATGGACATAGAAAAGGACACAAAGCATAAGGCATGTTATTGTTCCTGTTTGGATTTCCTTGTCAACGTTCACTTGGTATATCGTCCCTCAAGCATTTGCCACCGACAGTGTTTGGTACCCTTGAATCTTACCAAGTGTCTTCAATATGAATGGGAAATTAGCAGCTAACTCCTTGTTAAGTATCATTTATGATTGTCCTGTACAGCAGTTGTCAATAATGAATTATGATGCATGGGTCTTCTTTTTCTTTTCTTTTTTACCTTTTTTTTGTGTGAAGGAGGTGGTTATTGAAGTGGGGGATTGTTATTTTATAATTAATTTAATTTTTTGTCATAAAACAAATGACATTAAATCCATAGAAATATACATTCTTCTATCATTATATGATCTTTGTAAGCAAGAGCTAAAATAAATCAAATTTTAAAATAAATTATATGAATAATATTTGCACTAGTAGTTGTCGATGCTTTCTCATCAAACAATATCGATTGCAATTTTTTAATACTTCTATGTATAGAAGGTAATATTGGGCATCAGATATGGGCTGAATAAGATCTGGTTAAAAAAGACAACCTACTTCATTCTTCTATCATTTCTTTCATTTTAGTGCCTCTAGGTAATTTATTATAGAATTTATGTATTCTATTTAATTTCAAATACAAGTTGTTCTTTTAATTTGTTGACTTCTGTTAATTATGGATTACTATATTGGTTTTTTGTACAAAAAAAGTACTTAGTATATTGTTTACAGCACCGTAACATATTGTTTAACGTCCAATCAAATGTAGATTTAGCCCGGGCCCGTCTTTCCTCTTCTTTCCTTGTCAGGCTATATGAAACCTGCGCAACCCGTTTGATGTAACCCACGGAGTGGTGGGGTGCTGCTTCGGTCTTTCCCTTATCTCTTCTACATTTTCCTTTGAACCATGTACCGTGAGTCATAAGAAGACGACCCGTGAAAAGTACTTTCCACATTTAAGCTTCTATCACGCAAGACTTAAAACATTCACAGGCAGTGGTGGTTAGCAGGGACAGTACCTTTTTAACAGTGGGAAAAAATCCGTGATGCAAAAAGAGAGTTTCTTCAGAGCATAGGTATAGAAATCGAAATTAGAATAGTATTGATTTTAGAAGAAGTCACTCAATCGGATTAAATCAATTTAAATTAATCAGAAATCGATTTAATTAAATCAGTTTAAATTAAATGTATATAAAAATTTTAATTTAATCAAAATTAATAAATTATTAGTTAAAAATATATCATCTTAATATTACGATATGTATTATTTTTATGATATTTATATATAAATATTTTAAAAAAAATTAAATTATTTAAAATTAATTGTTATTTTTAACTCAAATTAAATTCGAATCAAATTTTAATTACGAGATTACCACTACCATTTCTTTTATTTCTCCCATGTTTTCTTCTACACCGGTTGCCCTCCTTCCCCTATTGCCGCCGCACTCTGCCTCCCCCACCAACCCCATCCCATCCCTTCCCTGTCGCCGCCGCCCAGCCTCCCCCCACTAGCCCAAGCCTGCCCCCTACGTACCCCCGCCCTGCACCCCCCACCCCGACCCCGCATCGGCACCTATCGCCCCCGCCCCCTGTGCCCCTCGCCTTGCTCACCCCTCTGCTGCCCCACCCGCCACGCCCTTCCGCCCCTCCAAATCATCTCCCGCCCCGCTCCCAGGACGCATAGTCACCGCCCTGTCCTCCCCCGCCCCGTCTATCGCCGTACGCCCGTCCAAAATCGACCGATTTCAGAATCGGTGCAAATGGGTAAGAATCGATTCAAATCGGCCGATTCACGTGAATACGAACCGAATTAGCTATTTTTTTGAATCGAAAACCTTTCGATTTGATTTAAATCGGCCAATTTCGAACGAAATCGACCGATTTTTGTAACTAAACTTCCAAGAACCAAAAAGAATTAAGTCAATCACACCCCCACAGCTTGAATAATTTTAGGTAATACCATTTAGTTTTCCTTAAGAGCTGTTACATTTTCCGGTGATATTTTGAGCTTAATAGTTGGGACCCTGTTCAAGATCATAAAAACCTTCATATTTCAAAAGATGGGATATTTATTTATACCAACGTTTTTATCCATCGATGGTTGAGCTATGATTTCGCATATCAAATGCTTGCGAAAATAATTTCTCCCAAGAAAAATATAGGAGCAAATCTGCGTACATAAGACCACCTCCTTCCTTCAATGGCGGTTAATATTACATCCTTGCTTCAATCGTACGCAGGTTGTCATGAACTCCTATGTGACCATCAAAATCAAGTAGCTGGTTCAATTAACAAAAAAAATATCAAGTAACTCAAAGAACATGACCCATCACACTTGTTTTTGGATATAAACTGTTAAACAAATAATATACAGGCCAACCCCAACTTAGCTATTCAAAATGAGTAAGAAATCATCCCAAGACCAATGGCAAAACTTCTTGCTCACTGCAATCTATATACTCAAGAAGAACACTAAAGTTTGTTTGAAGAGAAGTGCAACACCACCAAAACATGGTATCTAAACTATGTATATATATATATATATATAGCTCGCTGTTATAAACTAAATAAATATAGCTGAAATTTACTTTGCCAATAAATCTTCCAAAGTTACTTGTTCAAACAGAGCACTTGTACAGGGGGATCCGGGCCAATTCACAAAAAGACGATTACCAAAACACTTCTACCAATCATCACAAAGTACTCATACAACCTAACATGGAAACTACCACAACGCTTCCAGTATTGTTTTGCACTCATGTCTCACAGCCCAAACTCTGATATATTATATATATAAGAAGGAGAAGAAGAGCTCTCCTAACTGCTGCAAAACAAATATAGTGATGAATGAGTCAGGGGCGGCCATTGATGGCGTCGGTGGGAGGGACGGGGTAGTCTGTGGAGAAGCAGGCGTCGCAAAAGGACGGTGCCTCCTCCCCCATCACCTCCCTCAACTTCTCCAACGGCAAGAAGGCCAGCGAGTCCGACCCAATGAACTCCCTCACCTCCTCCACCTTCATCCGGTTCGATATCAGCTCGCCGGAGCTCGGCGTGTCGACGCCGTAGTAGCACGACCCGACGATCGGCGGGCAGGCGATCCTCATGTGCACCTCCGCCGCCCCCGCCGCCTTCAACAGCCGCACGATCTTCGACGACGTCGTCCCCCGGACGATGGAGTCGTCGACCACCACCACCCGCCGGCCCTCCAACACCGCCCGCACGGGGGCCAGCTTGAGCTTCACGCCGAAGTCCCGGATCCGCTGCGACGGCTCGATGAACGTCCGCCCCACGTAGTGGCTCCGGATGAGGCCCTGCTGGAAGGGGACCCCGGCGGCGGCGGCGTATCCTAGCGCAGCCACCACGCCGGAGTCGGGGACGGCGATGACGACGTCGCACTCGACGGGGGCCACGGCGGCCAGGACCTCGCCGAAGCGTCGGCGGGTGCCGTAGACGGAGTGGCCGAAGACGAGGGAGTTGGGGAGGGCGAAGTAGATGTGCTCGAAAACGCAGGCCTTGCGCGGCTTCTTCGTCGGTAGGTAGATGGAGCTCACCCCGGCGGACTCGACCACCACCACTTCCCCCGGCGACACCTCCTCTCGTACTCCGCCTCGATCAGGTCCAAGGCGCAGGTCTCCGACGCGAAGACGACGGCGCCGTTGGCCCGGCGGCCCATGACCAGCGGGCGGAAGCCGTGGGGTCGCGGACGGCGACGAGCATGTCGTCGGAGAGGAAGACGAAGGAGTAGGCGCCGCGGAGCTGCTCGCAGGCGTCAACGATCCGGGCGAGGAAAGAGGGCGGGGAGGGGCTGCGGCGAGGAGGTGGAGGACGACCTCGGTGTCGGAGGAGGTGTTGAAGATGGAGCCACGGTCCTCGAGCTGGCGGCGGAGGGCGGCGTAGTTGACAAGATTGCCGTTGTGGGCGACGGCGACGGAGCCGAAGCGGTAGCCGGCGAGGAAGGGCTGGACGTTGTGGAGTGGGGAGGAGGAGGCCGGCGGTGGCGTAGCGGACGTGGCCGACGGCGGAGGGGCCGGGGAGGGACGAGAGGTGGGCGGGGGTGAACACGTCGGAGACGAGGCCAAGGCCGGTGTGGGAGTGGGGGGTGCCGCCGGCGTCGAAGGTGACGATGCCGGCGCCCTCCTGGCCCCGATGCTGCTGGGCGTGGAGGGCCAGGTAGCAGAGTCGGGCCGCATCCGGGTCGCCGTAGACGCCCACCACGCCGCACTCCTCGTGCAGTCGGTCGTCGTCGGAGTCCGGCGACGGGAAGAAGTCGGCGATGATGGCGGCGGGGGTGCAGGTGGAGGAGTGGCAGAGGTTTAAGGGGGTGAAGGTTGGATCAAGTGGAGTTGGGTCGGAGATCGGCGGCAGAGGTGGTGGAGGCGACGATGGGATGGGTGATCGGCGGCGACGGCGGTGGATAATTTGGCGGCGGCGGCGGCGGCGGCGGACATGGTAGTAGGGAGCACGAGGCCAAGAGGAAGTGGTTTGGTTTGGGTTTAGGTTTTATTTTTTATATAAATATTGTGATTCGAATAGATACAATAATCGGATAAAAATATAATTATTATTTAAACAGTCGATAACTAACGGGGTTGGCTAATTGATTCAAAATAAATTTTAATTAAAACAAAAATTAAAATAAATTTTAATTATAATAAAATTTAAAATAAATTATAACTATAATAAAAAATATTTAAAAATTAAAACAAATTATAATTGCAATAAAATTTAAAATTTTTTATTAATAAAAAAATAAAAGATAATATTATAAAATAATTAGAGGAGTTGTGATAGAGCCATACTAAAAATTGTCAATTTTATTATGTATTAGTATATATAGATTTAAAGTGGCAGGAGCTTTTCTATTTAAACCTTTTTAAAAAAAGGAATTTGGTGAAATTTAATTAAAATAAAAAAATAAAACTGCTCTTCAAATAAAAAAAAGTCCTTTAGCATCGGCCACCCACCCCGACCATAGATCCGGCTGCCCATGGTCGAGGGCGGCCCACCCCCAGCCTTCGGCATGCTAGATCGGTTGTCCATACACGAGGACCACATTAAGTGTAGCTATGTGAATAAAATTTTCTCTTTTTGTAATTTAATTTTTATTTATTTTCTCACTTATTAGTATTGTCAATAAAAATCTCTTTTTTGGTTAAATAATATTTGTTGATAATTTTTGTCTTTTTATATTTATTAATTGTTAAGATTAAGAATAACATGATCGTTCTAGTACATCCATCTCTATTTTATGTTTAGTTGTTAAAATAACACACCCTTATATTAAAATAAAAATATATTAAAGTCTTGGGTTTTTTAAAAAAATTGTATAACGTTTCACTTTTTTATATTTAATTAATACAAGTCCAAAATAATAAAGAGGTATGATATTTCCATGAAATTTATTTTATTATTTTTAATTAAATAAGCCTTGATGGCACTTCATTGATCCATAATTTTTATTTCATATTTCTGCTAAAATCCGTAAGTGTTCCAATGCTGAGGAAGGAGTATTTTTTCTTTGCTCTTCGTATCCAAGAGGCTGGTCATATCTAGAGCATGTAGTATTTATAAATATATATTTGTATATGTTTGTTTCTATGTACGCAATTGCAAGTGTCTTTTCTAGTTGTGAATTTAGAGCATTCTTAATTAGTATATTTTTCAGTTGAAAATTGAGGGTATTTTCAATTAAATTATCTTGTCTAGTTAGAGATTATGAGTTTTTCTAATTAGAGTGCGTGAATCTTTCACAATTAGAGTGAGTTTTATACCATGAGTTTATTATGTGGCCTTAATGAAGATTTATACTCATTATTTGATAATATAGATAGTTTTTAGTTTATCCTCGTATTTTGGGGGTTTTCCACATGTTAACTACTGTGTTCATTGTATATTGCCTTGATAAAGCATAACAAATGAGTTTAGAAATTTTATGTGCTAAAATCCTATCACAGTGGTATCAAGAGCTTTGATTCATTGGCTTGTTGAGGTTTATACCGAAAATCAAGTTTTTTGTTTGCATTTGACAAGATAGGTGAGAAGAACACAGTCAAATTTCTACTTCGTAAATTTGATTAGGTAATTTTTCTATGTATAAACTAAATATACATATCATATTAGTTAAGAATGGTTATACAATTGCTTTTAAAGGAAAGGGTCAGAATTGAAAGGTATGAACGGATGCACAATTTGTTAAAAAAATGAGATTTCTAAAGCTAATATTTTATTTATTTTAGATGATTGGATATTATTTAATGTGCAAGTTGTTGATATAACAATGAAAGCTTGGTGGGATGGTTTTCATGGAGTGTATGAAGGGAAGTCTTTTCTAAGGAGGCAATTATATAATTTGAAGATAAAGGATAAGACTTCTATTTATAACACTTAAATGTATTTAATAATTTGGTGAATAATTTAAGTATGTGTTGTCTATAAATATGTAGTTCTCTGTGTTTGTTTGTGTATGCACGAGAGGGTCTTCTTTAATTGTGAATAGAGAGTAATCCCAATTGAGAGTGTTTTCTAATTTAAGATTGAGGGTATTCCCAATTATGTCTTGTCTAATTGTAGATTACAAGTTTTCCTAGTTGGAGAGTATGAGTTTTTCCTAATTGGAATGAATTGTATACCAAGAGTTTATTATTTGCTCTTTATGAAGACTTGCACCCCTTGTTGGATACAATGGATTGTTTGTGATTTTTATCTTTATATTTTGGTACTTTTTCACATTAACTTTTGTGTTCATTGTCCGCTACGTTGTCAACGCATAAAAGAGAGCATTAATGTGCTAAAATCCTAACACTTTCTTCTCCTATTATATAATAACAATAGATATATTTTACAATACCTCACAAATTGAAAGAAGCAGCTGTTCTTCAACTTCCTATTACACAAACACAAGAAGATCAAGATCGAGTTCAGTCTCTGGAGTTTGTGTGAGCTGGGCAGCGGCGACCTTGGCAATGGCTTCCAAAACTTCAGTGCTCACCATGTTGGATGCATTCGCAGCATATTCCTCTGCAACTTCATAATCAATAATGGACTTGATCACACAACAATCAGACTCCTTCTCCTGAATTTGAAAGGTCACTCGGAACAGAGTGAAACCCATGTCCAGATACCCCCTTCCACCGTCTCCGCCACTTTCATCCTCTTCTCATTGTCAATCACTGTGAATTTCTCCTTGTACCAGCTCAACCCAGGTGTCCCTGGTGGTAGAAACAGTCATGGCAATCAAGAGTTATGGAGAAAGGTCTATGAACAAATTAAATTGAGCAGCTCAATACCAGGGGGAAAGATGAGCTTGAGGACAGAGCCGACGCCTCCATCACCGTGGACCTCGATCTTGCCTATGAGATGGGGGAGCTTCTTGACCACCAGGTTGGCCAGCTTCAAAGTGCTGTAAATTTCCCAAGCTTTGCAGGCAGGGACATTGACCTCTAGCTCATGAGAAACTTGTCCCTTCATCACCCTGATCTTTTTGAATGGGTGTACGCTCAAGCAAATGAAATATATGGTGGTGATCGTTTTATATAAGAAGGAATCACATTGATCTCGTCATGCCTGACGACTGGCAAAGGCAATAGATGCTTCAAAGAAGAAGACAAACCTCTGCGTTGGGCGTTCGATTATAACGACGATCTAAATTAAATTTAATTTAAAAACAGAACCCCTTTCCCCAATCCAAGTCTCTAACTTTACCTCAGGTGGCTTAGATATGCCTTAGCCGGAAGGCCGGAACACTGCACCTCCTGCTGCTGGGCAGTTTAACTCAGCCGCCTTTAGCCTAATCCATCCAACTGTGGCCGAATCTGAAATCTCTTTTAAAAAAGACATTGTTAAGCCGGCAACAAGATGGACCTAACTGCTAGTCCTTAGCGTCAATTCCAACCAAAATATCTTTAAAATATAGCACGGTAAATCTTGTATTATTTTAATTCGTACTTGGTATTTTAATTTAAAATTTTCATAAACTAAAATTTTATCAAAATTATTATTTATTAAATATTGATACAAAATATTTTTTTAATATGAATAAATATTTTATTTATAATTTTAAAATATGTTTGAACGCATTTCAGTGTTGTTGAACTAAATTATATCATATCACGTACCAACCGTAAATCCGATATAATAATCAATACAATATTAAAAATGATAACTAATACTTTCTCCATAAAGAATAATGGGAATTAGGCGGGTGTATTTTGAGTCAGCCCGCTTATTTATTTAAAAAAATTCCAATCTTTGTCAAGTGGCCATCGTTTTGAGAAAAGATCACCGAATAATGATAAAGTATTAATTTGATTAAGATCAAGTAGATAATAGATGAACATGATAATAAGGAAAATCATATATCATCCATGGTTGATCCCAATGTTTCCCGGTATATGACCATCAACCACAATAACTTAGAACAGACATAGATGGCAACACTCAAAGCAAATCACAACTTCATCAACTCCAAATCACCAACCAAATTCTTGAGTAACTAGCTGATCAACGAGCTGCACTCTTGGCCGCCTTCTCGGCGAGGAACTCGGCGACGGCGTTGGCCGAGCCCTGCCATTCCCCAACATTGACAAGAGAAGCATTGGCAGCATACTCATCCTTGAGCTCATAGAAGATGGTGACTCTAAGAACAGAGGAGTTGCATCCATTCTCCAGAATCTCAAACCTGGTTCTGAAGAAGGTGAAGCCCAGATTCAAATACCCTCCTTCCACCACATCTGCATCCTTTATCCGGCACTCATGGTCCACCTTCACCAACTTCTCCTTATACTTTCCAACTGGGCCACCTGATGTTTATACCCATCAAACTAATCAATAACTTGACTGCAAAAAAGTTGGGATCAAGAAGAAGTAGATGAGAACATGGAGTGAGGAAGATTTGATGAGGATCATGTATCTGACCTGGTAGAGGGGTGATGTTGATGAATGTTCCTACACCACCATCTCCGTCTATCTGAATGTCTTCGAAGAATTTCTTGGCGCGGATGATCTCGGAGAGCTTAGTAGTGCCGTAGATGGCCCAGACTACGGCAACTGGTGCGTCTATAACAAAATCTTGGGTCTGTTCTCCGGCGATCACCATCTTGGAAGAGAAGATAAGCTTTACTTTCTCTCGGTTGTTCCTTACACTTTCCGGGTTCTATCGAAGGGAGGCAATGGTTGTTGTTCTTATATAGTTGAAATTTGCACGCAAACCATGTGCTAGCTCCTTATCTTTCCTACTAGGCACCTTCTGGCAAGCGGAAAACTGGATCAACCATGCATTGGAGTTCGGAGTAAGAAAGTAGGATAGGCTGCTCGATTTGAACGTAATACTATTTTATGGGCATGGATTTTTCTTATTTTCTAGAGGATGAGATGATAGGACTGCTGAAAGCTGGTTGGCTCGTTTGACTTGTATCCCTTCCAATTGATTTGTGATAGAAATTTTCCACCTCATTTTAAAAACTTTTGAGTAACCGAGTTGTATATCAAAATTTCAACATAATACTCATCCCATCCAAATTTTTGTCGATGACAATAACTGACTTCCACCTCCGTATATTCATATTTCATAAACCTCCGTTAAAAAAAACCCATCTATTTCTGTGCATGATGAGCCGCTACTCTTACAACACTGCATTTTTTTCCTGAAGCAAGTTCTTATCCTAAAAGCAACACTTGAGCTGGACACCACTTCAATCATCTTCTCGTACGTTTGCATACCGTGTCTTGCTTCACTTAATCAACAAAACAGCGGTAGTACATTGTATGAACAAATCAAGCATATCAATACATGCATTATTGCTTTTCTTTCTTGATTGATCTTCCCACACTGGCATCCCTCACCAGTCTGCAATCAATAGCCCTTCCATTTCAGGATCTGGTAGCAGTTGACATGCTTCCAAACCCCTGTTTTTTGGGCAAACCAAACAATGACATTCAACTGCCATGGCCATAGAACAAGCACTCACCTTCATGTTCATGTCAAGTGCAGAACGCTACTCATTCTCCCTCCTCTTGATGGTAAAGCCCTCCCCTGCACACTGCACTCACTTTTTCGAGAAACTGCCCACAATCAGGAAAGGACAATGCTCTCGCAAGAAACAAACTGCAAATGTAGCTCTAACCCAGCCGCTTAAATATGAGCCGCACCCAAGCCACGATCAAGAGAAGTGAAAGAATGAAGCTGATCACCTTCATGTCAGCGATGTTACTGGTAATGGGTGCTCCTTCTGCTGCACTGTCTGAAGACTTCTATGCCCGGACATGCCCAGAGATGGAGGCCATTGTTAGGCAGGTGATGGTGGAGAAGTTGGGAGCTGGGCAGAACATCACTGCTCCTTCCACTCTCAGACTCTTCTTCCATGACTGTTTTGTGCAGGTACCTCAGACCACTACCATTGTAGAAGAAGATTGGTTTTGTGATGCTAACTGTTTGATGAAATGTTTGGCGAAAAGGGATGCGATGGCTCAGTTCTGATCGTCTCCACAGCGGGGAACAAGGCGGAGAGAGACGCACCCATCAACCTCTCCCTCGCCGGCGACGCCTTCGACGCCGTCGTCCGCGCCAAGACCGCCCTCGAGAGGGCCTGCCCAGGCACCGTCTCCTGCGCGGACATCCTCGCCGTCCTCGCCCGCGACGCCACCTTCCTGGTACGCATCGACTTTCTCAGCAATATATATATATATATATATATATATATATTCACTACATAAATCTTTTTTAAATAATTTTTTCAATTTTTCAATTTTTCAATTTTGTCTTTTATTTGAAGAGAATTTATTTAATTTTCTAAGGTTAAAAGAACAAATAAATAAATAAATAAATAAATATATATATATATATATATATATATATATATATATATATATATATCATGTAGCGTCGGATTTTGGATCGAATTCTTGGTTACTCATCTCTGTTTTTTTCCGTTTCAATTCTCCAAATGCCATGCTCTAAAAAGAAACGAATTTTGAATTAGTCGATTGATTTCATCCCTGTTTTCAATTTGATTGTTGGCAAAATCACCCTTAAAGCAACGTACTTTGGTATAATCTCTTGTTTTCAAAAGACTAATCGCAAAGCAACAAATGTTTGATCGATTTCTCGTTTTCATCACCGTTTTCGATCCAGATTCTTCAAAAAAACTAAGCTCATAGCCACTTAATTCGGATCAATCTCTAGCTTTGGCCACCGTTTTCTATCCAATTCTTTAAGAAAGAAAAAAACGAAGCTCAAAGCAACCAACTTTGGATTTACCATGCAGACAGGAGGCCCGTTGTGGGCGGTGAAGAAAGGCCGCCGCGACAGCCGCACATCCACCGCCGCCCGAGCCGCCGCCGATCTGCCCCCTCCACCTCCACCTACCCCGACCTCCTTCGCCGCTTCCGCGCCCGCAACCTCACCGACGTCGACCTTGTCACCCTCTCCGGCGCGCACACCATCGGCAGCGCCCACTGCGCCGAGTTCGCCGGCCGCCTCCGCCGCCCCGACCCGTCCATGGACCCCGCCTTCCGAGCCCGCCTTCTCTCGTCCTGCCCGCAGCCGGCGCCGGACCCGGAGGTGGTGGTGTTCTTCGACGAAGCGACACCGCTGGGCTTCGACAACGGGTTCTACAAGGCTGTGGCGGCGGGGAGGGGCTGCTGGGGAGCGACCATTCGGTGGGGGAGGGGATGGCGGCGGTGGTGGCGGTGTACGCCGCCAACCAGACGCTGTTCTTCGAGAACTTCGCGGCGGCCATGGACAGGTTCGGGGAGGTCGGCGTGTTGAGTGGGGAAGAAGGCGAGATTAGGAGGGATTGTCTTAAGATCAATTGATTATGATTATGACTAATTAAGATCTCTTACCTTCTGTGAAATGCGGATATTAATATATATAATTTGTATTAGAGATCAGATTGATGATTGTATGATCTATTTCGTTTATGGTTTATACTTCTCTTTTTTTTAAAAAAAATTATATTACACTCTAAACATGTCTAAATTAAAGGACAATAATAATACTTAACATTTTGACTAAACCAAAAATAAAAATAAAAGAATTTGACTTAAAGATGTTGCAATTTTGGTCAAGTTTTTTAACTGATTTAACTATCATTTTTATAGCATGGTATACTTGGAATTAGGGGTTGGCGTGGATTTGTCTGTCCGACCGAATTTAACCGACCGAATTAAAACAAACCAAACATGAACATTTCTTTGTCCGACAGAACGACCAACCGAGTATTCGATATTTTATATCAATAATATAATATCTTCAATATTTGTAAGGCTAATATTATAGTTTATGAAAATTTTAAAATATAATATACAGTAAAATTAATTAAGTTTATACATAAAATTTGATATTTAATATCTAAAATAACAAAAAATGACATACATAGAAAAAAGATAAAAGTTACTCTTATATTTAAGAATTTAGAACTATATATTTATATTAATAATTATATCAAACCACTTACAATTTAATTAGTATGTTCTCAATTTTTAAAGTCAAACAAAAAATAATCGATGTATCAAAACTTTAAATAATCATTGACATCAAAATATACTCCAATATTACATATACTTCAAAGATAAAATATTTTAATAGTTAATTCTTCATCCAATGTAACTCACCCACATGAAAAAAATACAAAAAAGTTAATTACTCATGTTTTTGTCTTCTTTATTTTAAAATTAGGACATTTC
Source organism: Piper betle (assembly GCA_033002965.1). Taxonomy (NCBI): domain Eukaryota; kingdom Viridiplantae; phylum Streptophyta; class Magnoliopsida; order Piperales; family Piperaceae; genus Piper; species Piper betle. The sequence continues at coordinate 2,420 of JAURVB010012514.1, read as the reverse complement.
TCTTTAATATTCTTCCATAAATAAATAGTTCCATAATTTCCAGTTCCTTCTGTAAAACTTGTGTCCCAAGTCAAGGTTTTATAGTTCGAATCAGTCAGTTCAACTGTTATTTTTGAGTCGAATAGAATTATTTTAGGCCAAATAATACATTAGGACACATTATAGGGTAGATTTATTAGTTATAGCGCATGTCATTTAGATGTTGTGGTGTTTATTTTATTTTATGAAATTTTTCCTGTTTTCTTTTGGATTTTTTGAAGATTTTATTCCGAGTTAGTTACTATTCTTGACTCAAGCCGGTCTCGAGTCAAGTCTTATTTACGAGTTTGCCACTGATCATCTTTTCCCCCAAACCCCCAAACCCTAGCGTCGACACCGACGCCATCTCGCCACCAATTGACGCCGCCCTGCCTAGCCGTACCGTTGCCGTGACATCTCGACCACCCCCAGCCACCGACAAGCCATCGTGACACCGGAGGCAGGCACTGGCGGAGGGCAGGCAGGCAAGTTGCGGAGGCAGGGCGTCTAAGGGTGGGCGGGTTGGCAGGGCGGTCGAGGGCGGAGAAGGCAGGCACGGTGGAGGGGTTACATTGCACGCAGAGGGCAACGGAGGCTGGCGGAGGTGGAGGGGTTTTGCGGCTCGTAGAGGGCAATGGAGGCAGGCAATGGTGTAGGGGTTTCACTGCGCGCAGGGCAGCAAAGGCCGGTGGAGGCTCACAGGGCAGCAAAGGCAGTTTGTAGGTGCAGAGGCGGTCCGCAGGCGGCAACAGGGGGGTAAGCTGGCGGTGGCAGCTAAGGGGTACGCAGGCGGCAGAGGCGGCGAGGAGAGTAGCGGCACGTAGGGCAGCGGCAACGGTGCACAGGGCGGCAGTGGCGGAGATAGAAACAATACTCGTTAGGTTTCTATTTGATTTTAGACTGTCCGCGGATACTGTTTGGGCCCGACGGACAAGTCGGATAATGATTGGGTAGGATAAATTTTGTCCGACGAAATTTTGGACAGACGCGGACAATAACTTGTCCAATGTCTGTCCGACTGATGCCCACCCCTACTTGGAACCACCCAAGTTTAGACGAATAATATGATGGTGTTAGTTATAGTTAAATAAGTTGGATACATTGCACCTTTCGTTACCACCATAGCACAAAATTTTAATTTGTGACTTTAGTCATGTAAAGTAAAAATACCATGAAAGAGTACAATACTTGAGGTTTTGAGACTTGTACCAAAAAAGACATCTTCTTTAAGAGTATCTTATATATGATCTATTTTCTTGTTGTCCTTTTCATCATTTCGGATGATTATCAGCGAAAATGGTGCGCTGGTTGATAGCTTTATCCAGTTCGATTTAGTTTTTTAAAACCCTAACTTTAATATTTTTGTTCCGTTTGGAATAAGTCTAATCTAAAGTTTGTCTGAATCAAAATCAAATTAAATAACTATAACTCAAAGCGTCACAATTTTGGTCGAATTTTGAAACCGGTTTAACTAGAATTTTATATTCTATTAATATGAGTTATTTAGGAACCAAAATTTAGAAGAATAGTATAATGATGTTTTTTACGGTTAAATAAGTTTTTAGAAATGTTGCACCTTTTGTTACCACCATAACATTGTAATAGCGATAATCTGCTGTAAAGAAAGCATAAAAGCTAATAAATTTGATCTTACAGCCAATAATGCTAGAAAATAAATTTAGTCATTTGTAAAAATGCTCAAAAAGAAAGTATAAAAACTAAAAATCAACTGGGAGTCAAACCCCATATACTTGACACTTGAGAACAAGAAATTCGACTCAAATTCAAAAATAAAGAAGTTAAATTTGAGCCAAACAAATAGAGGGGCACAACTACTTCAATGGAAGCAGATTTTTTTTTTTGGAAACCACTTAAATGGAAGTAGTGGAAAATCAAAACTTGGTGCCAGATGGTATCATGCATTTCTACGTCATTATCAACAACTTTACGTGCATGGGGTGAAAGCTACTTTTAGCAAATGTGACCAAGTTGAGAAGACAAGAAATCCCAAAAGTATTCGCATTGACGTAGTGCACTATTAAATGGACTTAAAAAGATAAATAATATGCTCTAACAGACATAAATTCTATTAAGTGGCTAAAGAATATGCTGATTCTATCCTATCCCTCTTCACGACTCAACAATTCTATAAAAAATGCGTGGAAGCTGACACTTTGATGATGAGGTCAAACCATCTTAGTACCAAAAATAAGAAACTAAAAACCCGACTCTTTTTGATAAAAAAAATAGAAAAAGAAAATAAACACGTCTCTTTGGAGAGATCAGATATATATTAAAAAAAGCAAATAAACCTTCTGTAAAACCCACGATTCGAGTCAGGGTTTTATATTCGAGCTCGGTCGGGTCGACCGTTATTTTTCGAGTTGAGTCAGTTTCAGGAC
>JAURVB010012513.1:0-12542 GCA_033002965.1 Piper betle | reverse complement strand
CCATATCATCGTTATTTTAACGATAACTTACCAACTTAGAGGGTTAGATCTAGATCAAAAGGGTGTAAGTGATCCTTTTTGAAAATATAAGGGATATAAGTGATATTTTAGCTAAAAGTAGGGGTTACAAGTGATTTTTATCCTAAAAAATTTACTTATTATTCACATTAAAATAATTAAGAAATAATTATACTACATCCATCAAAAAAATTTTGGTGTAATTTTAAATAGTACGATGAAATTCTCTAGACACACTTACAGTTGATCTAATTTCTTGATTTAGATGATCTCATGGTTCGCCTAAGTATGATATTGAATTCATTTCATATAGTGGTTTCACAAGGTTTATTCAAATTTGAAATTTTGAACCCAAAATAATATAAAAATATTACATTAGCACACATGTAAAATTGAGATGGTTAATTCAATTTACGAATAATGACAAGGAAGAGAAATGCTTTCTAGAATTAACATTCATGGTTCACACTCATAAATGCTAAAGCAACGAATATTTTAAAATATTATTTTTGATATTTGAACATCTCGAAATACTTGTCATCGAAGAGAGTTTTTTTTTGTCCTACAAGTTTTAAACTTTTTAGTGAGTTTGATCTTTTAGGGAACGTATCAGTAAATAATTAATTTTTAATATTTTTTATTATAAATAACCAAAATTTTAAATTTATATCAGATATACTCAAATCTCAAATTTTTATTTCATATATAGTCAATTTATATATTTTTAGAATATTTTACTCATAATATTTATTTTATTAACATAAATACCCTTAATCTAATTTTAAATTTTCTTAAATTTATTTTTTTGTGTTCTATATAATGAATAATATTTCAATTTTTTTAAAAAGTAATCATAATCAAAATATATTGGATAAAATAAATGTTTTAATTTTTAATAAAGTGTGACAATTTCAAATTAAAATTTTGAACATCCCAAAATATATATTTTTTATTTTTGATGGCCTGAAATTTAATTTTCTTATTAATTGTCCAAGCTTCAATAAAAAAATATGTTTTACTTTTTTAGCTCATCAATAATATAGTTTTATATTCTATTTAATATTTATTAGTTAACTTTTTATTTTTATATATAAAGTTAATAAAACTTATAAGTTTTATCTATTATATATTTTTGTATTAGTAAAAATAAATCTTATAGGTATTTTTATCATTATTTAAAAAATGATGTAATTTGGTCATAATTGATATAAAATTTTTTAAAATGGCTATTTGTAATATAATTTTGTAAACTTGGCTATTTTTTAAAGAAAATTTTAAAACATAGTTATTTATAATATTTTCCCGATGTATTATTTTTATTTTGGCCCGGGCAGAAATTTTTTTAAATTTGTTTTTATATAAAAATACAACCTTTTTAAAAAACTAACAACCTCTTGTAATTCAAATAATCTGGAAATGGTCTCAAAGTGTTCTTTGTCAAATATGCCCTTATAAGCATTCAGACAAGACTCAATTCCCAACAACTGGAAGGGTATTTTAGTAAATTAAGACACTTTAGAATACGCCCTTAATTTTGAAAACTAGCCGAAAACCGGCCACCAAACCCCAAAATCCGCATCGCCGCCGGCGACCACGTCTCCGCCGCCGCAGCGCCACCACCTCCCCGACCTCCGATCAATCATGGGCAAGGATCTCACCGACGACCAGGTCGCCCGCATGAAAGAGGCCTTCACCCTCTTCGACACCGACGGAGACGGCCGGATCCCGGCGTCGGAGCTCGGCATCCTCATGCGCTCCCTCGGCGGAAACCCCACCGAGGCGCAGCTCAAGGAAATCGCCGCCCAGGAGGGCCTGACCGCCCCCTTCGACTACCCCCGCTTCGTCGATCTCATGAAGAAGCACCTCCGTCCCGAGCCCTTCGATCGCCCCCTCCGCGACGCCTTCAAGGTCCTCGACAAGGAGTCGACCGGCTTCGTCACAGTCGCCGACCTCCGTCACGTCCTCACCAACATCGGCGAGAAGCTCGAGCAGGTGGAGTTTGATGAGTGGATTCGCGAGGTCGACGTCGGCGCCGACGGGAAGATCCGCTACGAGGATTTCATTCAGAGGATGGTCGCGAAGTGATGGATTGATGCTCGACGGTGAACAAGACCCCAACATTTCTTCTCTAGTTTGGATATATATTATTATTATAGCTTTTGGTAGTGTTCTGGTTGGCTTCTGGCCGTTTGTTGCAGCCTAATCTCCGAATGTTGTGCTTGTTTGCTGATTATGGTATTTGGTGTCGCTTGTTGTGGATTTGGCGATGAATTTTCTATCGAAATGTATGTTCTCTTGAATTGGATGTTGGTATTTGCATCAATCTAACATCAATTTTCTAACTATTGACTGAATATTGTAGAAGACTATGAGTATATTTATTGGCTAATGTTTCATATCAGTAATTTTCATGTTTTTGTCCAAAAAAAACATATATATATGGGTGGATGGAAACGAGGCTAATTGTGATTATCTTCGTGCGTTGTTTTGATACAATGATTAAATTGGTGAGTATTGTGATGCACTTTAAATCAATGCATTGGATGCATCTTATTTGTTTGTATCTTTCTTTTAGATTGATATATGTTGTCAAAGAATCAATAGGAGATGTATGTTTTATTACTGGCACAGTTTTACAAATAAATGAAATAAGATGGAAGGGGGTGCTTGGGGGATAGTTCAAGAAAATTGATCTCCCATATTCAAGCTATTGAAGAAGAGGATAAACTCCAAGGAGGAGAAAGAGTCAAAATCAATGGGGGCAACTTGGTGTAAGAAGATGGAGAGAAACATGTTATGATATATTTCATTTGATACCCTTTCTTGGTTACATCTTGGGTTTTAACAGCCATTTCCCAAAATCCTAACAAAACCCTAGAAGTACATTGCCAACTAAAACTCTTACTTAGGAGGAAACCAATTTCCAACCCATCAAAGTAGAATATCAATTCCATCTATCAATTCTCATTCATTCTTCATTCATGGTGATCAGTATATTACGATAGGGTTTTATTGTTGTTCTGTAATCTGGTAACTGTAATGGACGTAAGTAATGAGTACTAAAAAATATTTAACTTGATAAAAAACACTTTTTTGGAAATGGTGTATGTTCTTGTGACATTTCTAAAGATATTCAACTTTGTAACACCCTTAATCTGGCGACTGTAATGTACGTCAGTGCTGAAATGAATGAATTTCATTGGGTGCTAAATAGGAGATCGAACTTAAATTTTCCTCAAAATTGTTTGAGCTGGTTTTGTTATGAAGTGAAGAAATCAGTAAAGTTTGGATGAACATATTTGTATTATTTATCTTCATGAAAAGCAAAGGCCTAAATAGAATAGGATGAAATGATCATGTCTGTCTGTGATATTATTCTTGAAAGCTTTTTGTCCATGACTGCAAGTTGTCTATGGTGGCTGATCAACGTGGTACAAATTCTGTTTTGAGTATGTGGCAGGCTTTCAGCTTTTATTTGATTTTGTGAGCAATGGGCATTTTCCTTCAAATTCTGGTAGAATTTGTCTCGTCGTCATGAATTAACAAAATAATTTTAACTGGTTTCTCACCTATGAATGATCCGACTTAGTTTGTTGTTGGCAATAAAATATATAGTATTGGATTTGACAACCGTCTTCTATTTTAACTCTTCGAGGGCATTCAATAGAATGGTTTTCTTCCAAACTACTTATTCTCGTTAGTCGTCGTCATAATTTTATTTTTCAATTCATACCAGCCACTGTTCATATGTGTGGGTTTTCTTTTCCAAATTCTTTTGAATTAATGAAGTTCTTGGAAAGCTGATTAACAATTATTATCCAGGTAAGAATTACTTAGTCGTAGCTACAGGATGCTATCATTTTCTGTAAACTAAATATAATTGCTCCTACTTGTTCGTTGAGAAAAATGGTTGCACCTTGTTGTGCCCTTTATTTTGCCAATGTTTTTTTACAGTGAGATGATTGAAGAAAAATCAAGCAGAAAGAAGGGAAAATTGGAGATAAGTGACGTTTAATTTTCAAGAGGAAGAGGATAAAAATAAAAGGAGTTTAAATGCATAACTTTGCTGTCTAAATACAGATGCATTAAAAGCGGCAAACGTTGATGCAGATTTTGTAGAATATCGAAAGCTGGTGTCATTTCCAATACATTCAATTCTTTGATTAGGATGTAGCATAGAAAACAGGATCATTAAAAAGCTGTTATAGGTTGTATGAGCAACAACATTACCGAACTTATAGATTTTCACATCAATCTTATATTTTTAACCTTTTCATTTTAATTATCAAAATAATTTTAATAAAATTTAATTTTAAAATATCTTTAAACTAGTGTATTTTTTAAAAATCTAAAAGAATGTTAGATTGATTTCACAAAAAAATAAAAAATATATTAACCTCTTACTTATGCGCTATACTTTCTATACATATAAACCTTGTTATGTGAGATCCACTACCAAAGGTTTAAAGGAAAGATGTGGTTTACATAAGTTATATAAGGTATATATTTACATTAATTTTTTCTAATTAAAATGTCTGTGGTTTTACTAACTATATATTTGTATCCAATAATTCTATTTTACATGTTTTTTAGATACACTGAATATTCCAGCAGGCATTGAGCATTGAGAGCAATAAATAGTCTACGTTTATTTCCATCTTGTCTTTAGTCTGCCTTCTAATCTAATTATGCATACATTTTTTAAGCAGCCTCAATGTGTGAGGATAAATGTTAGTCATTCTGCAGTTAGGTTGATGAAGGATGAAAGATGAAAGATGATAAATGAAGTGATTATGAATTTATGCTTATCATAAAGATGAATAAATGATTCATTTTATCTTTCGTCAGCTTGGTCTGTATCAAATGAATCAATTAAAAATTTTCAATGCCTGATAGCTTAAACGATTAACTTCGAGTGTTAAATTAATCTTTCTTTGATTCTTTTCGAGTTGCCAAACTAAATTACAATAACAACACAAAATCAAAGATTCCCAAATGATCAATTAATGCAAAATGTCTATAACATGATAAAATCATGATGTTCCAGTCTGATGATGCTTATAGCAAGAAGTGTTAGTGATCCTGAACAAATGCTCCTCTCCAGTTCCACGGTCCACCCTCTTTACCCACTTGCTCTTCCCCATGCTACAACCATGGTACTTCCTTCTTCCACCTTCCTTCACTCTCAACACTTGCAGACCATCTCCAATGGGCAAGAACGTAGTTGTGGCAGAGTCACACCGCCATGAACCACCCTGCAATGCGTTATATCCAACCACCACACCACCTCCCTTGCCTTTCCTATTCATCAATGTTGTTTCTAGCACATCTTCATGGTCCTTGAGGTTGCAATCTATTAGCACAAAATCAGCATCTTGGTAGTCACTAAGTAGGAGTGTAGAAGCATCTCCAATAACAAACTCCACATTGTGTTGAGCTCCGGCTATTTGGTTTATGGCCTGCATTGATGGTCGAAGCTCCTTCCTGCTGGGAAGAACGCACACCACCTTGCCGCCGGTATGACGGGCTGCGGCGATGAGGGCCAGCGTTGTTGGCCCGGCTTGACCACTGCAGGCCTCCACTATGAGCTTGGCTCCATTGCCGGCAGCCAATGCTGATATGAGCTCCGTTATCTCTGGCTCTTTGTGCATCTTTCCCTGTCAATTCAACCAATGATCTAATTTTGTTTAGTTTAATTACACCAATATATGTCATTACCGGTGTTTATTTGCGTTAAAAAAATGCCCAATGGCAAAAAATAAAGAACCACTGAATAATAATTCACAATGCCACTTCTAATTAATATTTAGCTGCTTTGAGCATTACTTTTGGAACTCACCATTTGCAAGTTCTGAATGTAGGCTTTGGTAGCATTTGATGCAGAGCAGACCATGCTTCCCTGGTGATGGTGTTTTTTGCACGTCTTGAGAAGCAATCACCTCTCTCAACTCTTGAATTTATACAAGTGTGACTAGTGGGTCTACACGGCTCCTGCATCCATTTCCAACTATGAAGGAGATAGCAAGTGAGACTTCACTTGTCTTATAGGCATGAAAAAGCTGCTCTTTCACTGTCTACGATTGGCACTAATCTCCTTGTAACATCTTTAAGCAAGATGCAGGGCTTTTAAGTTGGGACTTATCCTCTTTGGTGAAAGGATTAGTTGCATGAGTGAATGCAACACAATTTAAGTTGTTATCGTCCAACTGATTGCCTGCAAGGAACAGTACAGTTCCCCATGCATGTTTTTGTTTGTTATCTTATCTGCAATGTCGTGTGCCAGGCCGGACCAGAAAGATTAAAATAGGATGGGCATCTTGTAGCTTGTATGCATTTATACAGAACACAAAAGAAATGCACCCATGTTAGTTCGGCCAAGGGGGAATGCACACGAAGCAGCTCTTGCATGCCACCATTTTTGGTTTACCCAAGTTGAATCCAGATATTGTCAATTCATTTACAGAGTCGAAACCTCAAGAGAGTAAGTAAATGTGCCTTAATACTAAATGTTTTGACACGAGGAATCTATATTCAGAGTTTGCTTCCCAACTACTACCATGTTGCTAGATCTCATCTCGCACAGTTTGTGTAAAGTTATTGGCTCCACGGATTCTTGTGCAGGAAATGAGTGCGGCAACTTTTATTTAAAAGAATTAGAATGATGCGATCGGGTGAAGAATGAGGACAGGAAAATTTTGTTTTGGGTATGGAGGATACATGGACATAAACATTGAACCGGCAAGATATGGAGCTATAAGCGATCCAGTATCGACTTACAGAGTTTGCCTTATATTGGTTGTGAATAGATGAAGAGTATGGAGAATTAACTGGTTGAAAGTCTGCTTGCTGATCAACGACAAACCCGACATGATATAGGTTGAATGCATGAAATTGTTTGATCAAGGATGATGTGGTGTTGGAAATTTGTTAGAAATTTGGAGTAGAAAATAATAAAAATTCACCGCAAAATGTCACCAACCCAGAAGATCATTAGAAAAGAGTTAAACCAGCTTTGATGAAGGCGAGCTCGAAAATACCATTAGACAGGTAGGTAATGATTGATTGTATGGGATTCCATTGTGTATTCATCATCTCCACTAACAGTAATCTTCTTCTTCTTCTTCAAACTCAACATGAAGTTTAAGGAGAAGGCCTTTAAAGAGTTGACAGACAAAATCATTACACGAAAATTTTTAGAAATATTATCATTTTTTAAACATGAGATCATGCGCTCTCAAATACATGGATGATCATAATAAAAATATCACAACCATAGCGTTGAGCAGTGTTTCCAAATGCAGGACAAATTTCAGATGGATATAGTTACGAAGTACACTAATAAACATGATATGAAGCCATCTTCAACTGGCCGAAGCTGCAAGGATTTTTCTTATAGGAAGGAAAATGAAGCCGAGTTTTGATTGATCTTATTATTTAGGATTAAGAACTAGTTCAAGCTTTCCTTGATTCATTCTATATGGATTCTTCTGATCGATGGGCTTTTATTTTCTACTCTACTCGCAGAATCATTGCTTATCTTATGGAACAAACCGCCCCAAGTTTCTCCATCGCCTCTTGCTGGGGGAAGAGCCCATACATGGGATCCCTGCTCATTTTGTCCACTGGTATTGGATCCTGCAATTCAACATTGAAATAAAAAAATTTAGGATTATGGGTTAATAATAGTGTTAAGAAAGGCAACCAACCATATAACTCTGAAGACATTTTTTCTTAGAGCAGGATTCATTTCCCTAACCCTACTTTGGAATAAGGTGGAAGAAAGGAAAGCATCCTTTGTCTAAGAAAAAATTCTATTCATCCACAAGGAGGAATGAAAATGATACATGGCAAGGTAAGCCCTTACCACCATTCATATCAAAGCCTTCATCCCAGCCCGGCAAATGTTTCTTTGCCTTCCCCTTCCATGGTTCTTCAAAACTTCCAAGCTCGTCTGCAATTCATGGATGAAGTTTAGTCATTAACAAAAAACAAAGAGTGGCAAAGAAGAAGTTTATCATGTACCCAATAAAAAAAGCCAAAAGGATCACCTTCATTTAGATTATGTAATGTCTGTACTGTGTTAACCTCACCACCGGAATTCAACCTTCTTGTAAAAGATTGACCCTGTAAAGTATAATGGTCCAACTCGATAAAAAAATAACGCGCTCAGAGATGGAACTATGAAAATACTTATTACTTTTTCCTATTAACATTCTGAGGACGTTTAGAGAGAGGGACTAAAAGCAAGTATAGAGCACCTTGTCATAAATTCCTCTTGAAATTCTATGAGTTGCCTCACCGGTGGTTGTATCCGCTTCCTTGCTCTCTTCAACACTAACGTGTTAAGTAAGTATATAATTCAAAAATCAGAAGCTGACAGACAATCACCACAGAACTAAACCTACAGCAATTCTTTCCCACATGCCCCATCATCGCCCATCCGTGAGTGTTGGAAGAAGTATAGTATGCTCCATTGGCTCTTCCATGTCACAGAAGAGCTATGAAAGCTAAATTTCTGGGTTGAAGGTTTCACTCTTCTCCCCATCGAATATTCATTCCTATGTTGTCTAGGTTTGGCCCACTCTGCACCACACAAGGACAGATCCACCTATATCGGGATTCAGGCCATTTGTATGCAAGACTGCAAGTACTATTCTGAAGGTAAATTGAACGGCCAACCAATATACCTTTTATTTCATCATCTGGGTGTTCTATGAAAGGCTCATTGTTTGCATTTTCTTTCCCATTCTTTCCATCCGTCTCTCCTTCATCATCAGATGATAATTCCTGGATAACAAGCCCATTGGATTTTTTAACCTCAGGCATAGTTTCATCATCCTCAATGAACATTGGCACTGTAGAATCTCCAAACGAACGCCACTCGCTTCCAAACATGTTGTTGTGGCCAAAGGGGCCAAAACCAAACATGCTTCCTAAGGGTCTAGTGAAAAATGGATCATCAAAGGGATCCCTACCCCCAAAAACATTGGACATGAAGCTCCGACCACCACCAAATCCCCCAAAACCAGCGAAAGGGTCCCCAAAGAAATCACCTCTGCCACCCTCACCAATAGCTTTCCTATACCAACTTTAACACATCAAACAAAATGACCATCGTTTATTTAATCAACCCAATCTCTTGAATGGATCGTATTCACTTTCCAAATGTAAATCTCCTTTCTAAAATAAGATTACCACTTAATGTGCTCTTCAACCGGAGTCAGACAAGAGTAATCAAATATCCAACAATAAGCATAACAACCAAAGCATCTATATGCATTATAATAACATGACGCTGTACAACTTATTCATCATTTTTTCTAGAGTACAATCTACGTCCATTGATTTTGATACGATAAATAATATGCATGAGTAAGCTTAAGAACAAGAAAAAGTTACCAAGAACGAAGAGAAGAGGGACAAGGCAGAAACCCAAGTGAGGGGATGATAGAAACTAGATGATCAAAACTGATGGCAATTGTTTTAAGTAGTTAAGGTCTAGGTAGAAAGGGAAAAGAAGTCTGGTGTGGAAGTGTTCGTTTTACAACTACCGTCGTCGCCTATACGTGCCTCGTTTCATGTCACGCTACATTTCGTCACCATCACCGCTGGCTGATGACACTCTGGCTGCTTTCCATGGCTGGTTCAAGAAATTTAGTTGAAAGATTGATAAACAATTTAATATATTAAATTTTATTTTAACAGGTATTAGAGGTAAAATTAAAATTTATCTTTTTTTCTCTTTAACTCATATTTCACTTCAATCCATTACAATTCCCCAATCGGCTCAGATACATTTGTAATTAGTTATTTATATTTTTTATCCAGAACAAAATAATTATCTATACTTACGTGTGTGTGTGTATATAATAGTGCTTTAATATACACTAGCTACAATATTATTTGTGAGCCATTGACAACAACAATTTCTAAAGTAATCAATTTTTATTTTTATAAAATAAGGTTGCGAACCATTTTTTAAGGTGTTTTTGTTTTCTTTTACCTTCCGAAGAAAAACAGCAATACGTACTCGCAAAAGACATCCAGAAAACAGTGTAATCTTAAATTAAAGTATAACCTAGTTATAAAGAGCCTTCATATGCAGAGTTCTAAAATAAACTGAAAAAAATATGAAAGCCGGGACCAACCATGAATAAAAGTTCATTTTTGTAAAAATTGGAACCAACCCCAAATTTTCGCCTCCCGTCGTATCTACCCTTATTAATAAAAAAAAATTAAAAGTTACATTCTTATTAAATATAGGAAATTTAACCAGATTAAAATATAATAAAAATAAAATAATAAATCAAATTATTATAGTTTATATACTCATCCAATTAGAATCTATTTTTGAAGTCTATATACTTTGTTATTGATTTATTTATATCAATGGTTCTAAGACATCAAGGTGTTTTTTTTAAAAAAATTATATGGACAAAGTTTCTTTATAACCCGAGGTATTTTTCTTGCAAAGATATCCGGAGTTGCACGACCCGACTATGCGATCGGGCTCAAAGAGGACAAAGTCTGGCCCATAACGAAGGCCCACATTATATATGCCTTTGAGCAGTGCATTAAGCACATTCACATGTTTGGGAGAAGCAATCCAAAACGCTCATTCCATGAACAAATTGAGAGGTCCCCAAATTCCTAACTCACCGTTAGCTACTAATAGAAAAAATTTTAACTCCTCCTGTCGCCACTGTGCATCTCCACCATCGATTCCTAGGATGATCGATGGTGTGATCGATGGTGAAGACGCACGGCAGCTCCACTGGCGTCACTCCTGGGTGGAGCTAAATGTGGCTCTTACTAATAATTCACTTCTCTTAATATGTATCTTAGACCCATTCACATCCCACCCTGAATACTCCATGTGATTGCCGAGTGGAGCATGCATAAAAGGACAGATATTTCTTGGAGCATGCATGGAAGGGTTAGATGTTTCTTTGATTTTTTGGGCGCTACTGGGCTATCTTGGACTTGAACCAAAGACCTTACACATGAAGTAAATCATCACACCTAACCTTATTATAATCAATCATTCAAATCCTTAGCGACTAATAACTCACTTCCTTTGATATCAATCCTCGACCCATTCACATCCCACCCCCAATCCTTTAAGTGACCTGAGTGGAGTATGCACGAAGGAGTTTAGATGCTTATTCAATTCTTTTCCTGGCATTGCTGAGCCATCCGGGACTTGAACTAGAAACCTCACCCGTGAAGTAAATCATCGTACCTAACCCTATTATAATCAATCATTCACTTCTTGTTCCAAACTGTAATCCATCGATCCAAATGGGAATTGAAGGTGAGGACAAACTTTTTAAATGAAAACCTGTCACAATGTGTATATAATATGGTGATGTACAACATTGGCACAAGACTAATCAGTGCTAATTGTGGTCCTGGGCAGATTGGGATAGCTTTTGATTGTTGATCATGAGAAGAAATATGTTGAGTGGGGCAAGTAAACTAGGGTTGGTTCACTGAAGCCATTCAATTGGTTTTCATGCTACTTCCTTTTGATTATATGAAGATTTTTGAGAAGATACAAGCGAAGACGTATTCATTAATCAAATCAATTTGGAGGCATGACTTATCATTTCTTGGATTTAAGAATTATTCAGTATTTAGTAGTTTTGAACTCGATCGATCTCATACAACACGAAACTTCAATGTTGCCGTCAACATAAAAAGATGACCCTTCAAATAACGACTACCCAATTTTTTATAAAATAGCCAATTACATATAATATTCTCATCTTTAATAAAAGGCTTTAAATAAAAATGTTTTTTTAAAAGGACAATATTTTTCAAGTTTCAATTTTTCTATTTGTTAAAATTTATTTATATGATTTCATGTAATTTTTAGTAGGAGTCCATCAATGGTGCCCTAGAACAAAGTATAATTTTAAAATTTATTTTTGACTCCAAAAATTCCTCATTTTGACTCAGGGTTTGTCAAATCAAACTTCATAGATGATTACACAGTAGCCAATTTTATAATTCAATCTTAAGTAAGTCATTAAAGTTATAAAATTTTATTTTCTTTTATATCAACTAAATCAATAATTTAAGTAATGTAAATTATATATTCATCTATTTTAAGTATTAAAAGAGTAATATATATACATGTAAGATTATATTTACCTAATTCAAATGTTAATATAAACTGGCTAAAGACTCGAGTGATGTGTAGAGTATATTTAAAACTTATTAATAATATATATTAAGAATATACAAATTAATTTCAAAATTATTACTATATTATTTTAAATAAAATTAATGGATATTTATTAACTTTTCACAAAAATACAGTTGTATAAAAAGTAAATTTAATTTTAATAAGTAAAAACTAATAAATAAATAGAATTTATTTTTAAAAGATTTTAATTCGAATAAACTTATACTAAGTTTTTTTAATAATAAACAACAATATATAAATAAATATATAAAATATGCAAAATTTAAATTACATATATTTTATCAAACAACAAACTTTAATTTGATAGTATAAT
>JAURVB010012512.1:0-62414 GCA_033002965.1 Piper betle | reverse complement strand
TGGTGTCATTTCCAATACATTCAATTCTTTGATTAGGATGTAGCATAGAAAACAGGATCATTAAAAAGCTGTTATAGGTTGTATGAGCAACAACATTACCGAACTTATAGATTTTCACATCAATCTTATATTTTTAACCTTTTCATTTTAATTATCAAAATAATTTTAATAAAATTTAATTTTAAAATATCTTTAAACTAGTGCATTTTTTAAAAATCTAAAAGAATGCTAGATTGATTTCACAAAAAAATAAAAAATATATTAACCTCTTACTTATGCGCTATACTTTCTATACATATAAACCTTGTTATGTGAGATCCACTACCAAAGGTTTAAAGGAAAGATGTGGTTTACATAAGTTATATAAGGTATAATTTACATTAATTTTTTCTAATTAAAATGTCTGTGGTTTTAATAACTATATATTTGTATCCAATAATTCTATTTTACATGTTTTTTAGATACACTGAATATTCCAGCAGGCATTGAGCATTGAGAGCAATAAATAGTCTACGTTTATTTCCATCTTGTCTTTAGTCTGCCTTCTAATCTAATTATGCATACATTTTTTAAGCAGCCTCAATGTGTGAGGATAAATGTTAGTCATTCTGCAGTTAGGTTGATGAAGGATGAAAGATGAAAGATGATAAATGAAGTGATTATGAATTTATGCTTATCATAAAGATGAATAAATGATTCATTTTATCTTTCGTCAGCTTGGTCTGTATCAAATGAATCAATTAAAAATTTTCAATGCCTGATAGCTTAAACGATTAACTTCGAGTGTTAAATTAATCTTTCTTTGATTCTTTTCGAGTTGCCAAACTAAATTACAATAACAACACAAAATCAAAGATTCCCAAATGATCAATTAATGCAAAATGTCTATAACATGATAAAATCATGATGTTCCAGTCTGATGATGCTTATAGCAAGAAGTGTTAGTGATCCTGAACAAATGCTCCTCTCCAGTTCCACGGTCCACCCTCTTTACCCACTTGCTCTTCCCCATGCTACAACCATGGTACTTCCTTCTTCCACCTTCCTTCACTCTCAACACTTGCAGACCATCTCCAATGGGCAAGAACGTAGTTGTGGCAGAGTCACACCGCCATGAACCACCCTGCAATGCGTTATATCCAACCACCACACCACCTCCCTTGCCTTTCCTATTCATCAATGTTGTTTCTAGCACATCTTCATGGTCCTTGAGGTTGCAATCTATTAGCACAAAATCAGCATCTTGGTAGTCACTAAGTAGGAGTGTAGAAGCATCTCCAATAACAAACTCCACATTGTGTTGAGCTCCGGCTATTTGGTTTATGGCCTGCATTGATGGTCGAAGCTCCTTCCTGCTGGGAAGAACGCACACCACCTTGCCGCCGGTATGACGGGCTGCGGCGATGAGGGCCAGCGTTGTTGGCCCGGCTTGACCACTGCAGGCCTCCACTATGAGCTTGGCTCCATTGCCGGCAGCCAATGCTGATATGAGCTCCGTTATCTCTGGCTCTTTGTGCATCTTTCCCTGTCAATTCAACCAATGATCTAATTTTGTTTAGTTTAATTACACCAATATATGTCATTACCGGTGTTTATTTGCGTTAAAAAAATGCCCAATGGCAAAAAATAAAGAACCACTGAATAATAATTCACAATGCCACTTCTAATTAATATTTAGCTGCTTTGAGCATTACTTTTGGAACTCACCATTTGCAAGTTCTGAATGTAGGCTTTGGTAGCATTTGATGCAGAGCAGACCATGCTTCCCTGGTGATGGTGTTTTTTGCACGTCTTGAGAAGCAATCACCTCTCTCAACTCTTGAATTTATACAAGTGTGACTAGTGGGTCTACACGGCTCCTGCATCCATTTCCAACTATGAAGGAGATAGCAAGTGAGACTTCACTTGTCTTATAGGCATGAAAAAGCTGCTCTTTCACTGTCTACGATTGGCACTAATCTCCTTGTAACATCTTTAAGCAAGATGCAGGGCTTTTAAGTTGGGACTTATCCTCTTTGGTGAAGGGATTAGTTGCATGAGTGAATGCAACACACTTTAAGTTGTTATCGTCCAACTGATTGCCTGCAAGGAACAGTACAGTTCCCCATGCATGTTTTTGTTTGTTATCTTATCTGCAATGTCGTGTGCCAGGCCGGACCAGAAAGATTAAAATAGGATGGGCATCTTGTAGCTTGTATGCATTTATACAGAACACAAAAGAAATGCACCCATGTTAGTTCGGCCAAGGGGGAATGCACACGAAGCAGCTCTTGCATGCCACCATTTTTGGTTTACCCAAGTTGAATCCAGATATTGTCAATTCATTTACAGAGTCGAAACCTCAAGAGAGTAAGTAAATGTGCCTTAATACTAAATGTTTTGACACGAGGAATCTATATTCAGAGTTTGCTTCCCAACTACTACCATGTTGCTAGATCTCATCTCGCACAGTTTGTGTAAAGTTATTGGCTCCACGGATTCTTGTGCAGGAAATGAGTGCGGCAACTTTTATTTAAAAGAATTAGAATGATGCGATTGGGTGAAGAATGAGGACAGGAAAATTTTGTTTTGGGTATGGAGGATACATGGACATAAACATTGAACCGGCAAGATATGGAGCTATAAGCGATCCAGTATCGACTTACAGAGTTTGCCTTATATTGGTTGTGAATAGATGAAGAGTATGGAGAATTAACTGGTTGAAAGTCTGCTTGCTGATCAACGACAAACCCGACATGATATAGGTTGAATGCATGAAATTGTTTGATCAAGGATGATGTGGTGTTGGAAATTTGTTAGAAATTTGGAGTAGAAAATAATAAAAATTCACCGCAAAATGTCACCAACCCAGAAGATCATTAGAAAAGAGTTAAACCAGCTTTGATGAAGGCGAGCTCGAAAATACCATTAGACAGGTAGGTAATGATTGATTGTATGGGATTCCATTGTGTATTCATCATCTCCACTAACAGTAATCTTCTTCTTCTTCTTCAAACTCAACATGAAGTTTAAGGAGAAGGCCTTTAAAGAGTTGACAGACAAAATCATTACACGAAAATTTTTAGAAATATTATCATTTTTTAAACATGAGATCATGCGCTCTCAAATACATGGATGATCATAATAAAAATATCACAACCATAGCGTTGAGCAGTGTTTCCAAATGCAGGACAAATTTCAGATGGATATAGTTACGAAGTACACTAATAAACATGATATGAAGCCATCTTCAACTGGCCGAAG
The DNA here is from genome assembly GCA_033002965.1 of Piper betle. Taxonomy (NCBI): domain Eukaryota; kingdom Viridiplantae; phylum Streptophyta; class Magnoliopsida; order Piperales; family Piperaceae; genus Piper; species Piper betle. The sequence continues at coordinate 59,171 of JAURVB010012512.1, read as the reverse complement.
CTGCAAGGATTTTTCTTATAGGAAGGAAAATGAAGCCGAGTTTTGATTGATCTTATTATTTAGGATTAAGAACTAGTTCAAGCTTTCCTTGATTCATTCTATATGGATTCTTCTGATCGATGGGCTTTTATTTTCTACTCTACTCGCAGAATCATTGCTTATCTTATGGAACAAACCGCCCCAAGTTTCTCCATCGCCTCTTGCTGGGGGAAGAGCCCATACATGGGATCCCTGCTCATTTTGTCCACTGGTATTGGATCCTGCAATTCAACATTGAAATAAAAAAATTTAGGATTATGGGTTAATAATAGTGTTAAGAAAGGCAACCAACCATATAACTCTGAAGACATTTTTTCTTAGAGCAGGATTCATTTCCCTAACCCTACTTTGGAATAAGGTGGAAGAAAGGAAAGCATCCTTTGTCTAAGAAAAATTCTATTCATCCACAAGGAGGAATGAAAATGATACATGGCAAGGTAAGCCCTTACCACCATTCATATCAAAGCCTTCATCCCAGCCCGGCAAATGTTTCTTTGCCTTCCCCTTCCATGGTTCTTCAAAACTTCCAAGCTCGTCTGCAATTCATGGATGAAGTTTAGTCATTAACAAAAAACAAAGAGTGGCAAAGAAGAAGTTTATCATGTACCCAATAAAAAAGCCAAAAGGATCACCTTCATTTAGATTATGTAATGTCTGTACTGTGTTAACCTCACCACCGGAATTCAACCTTCTTGTAAAAGATTGACCCTGTAAAGTATAATGGTCCAACTCGATAAAAAAATAACGCGCTCAGAGATGGAACTATGAAAATACTTATTACTTTTTCCTATTAACATTCTGAGGACGTTTAGAGAGAGGGACTAAAAGCAAGTATAGAGCACCTTGTCATAAATTCCTCTTGAAATTCTATGAGTTGCCTCACCGGTGGTTGTATCCGCTTCCTTGCTCTCTTCAACACTAACGTGTTAAGTAAGTATATAATTCAAAAATCAGAAGCTGACAGACAATCACCACAGAACTAAACCTACAGCAATTCTTTCCCACATGCCCCATCATCGCCCATCCGTGAGTGTTGGAAGAAGTATAGTATGCTCCATTGGCTCTTCCATGTCACAGAAGAGCTATGAAAGCTAAATTTCTGGGTTGAAGGTTTCACTCTTCTCCCCATCGAATATTCATTCCTATGTTGTCTAGGTTTGGCCCACTCTGCACCACACAAGGATAGATCCACCTATATCGGGATTCAGGCCATTTGTATGCAAGACTGCAAGTACTATTCTGAAGGTAAATTGAACGGCCAACCAATATACCTTTTATTTCATCATCTGGGTGTTCTATGAAAGGCTCATTGTTTGCATTTTCTTTCCCATTCTTTCCATCCGTCTCTCCTTCATCATCAGATGATAATTCCTGGATAACAAGCCCATTGGATTTTTTAACCTCAGGCATAGTTTCATCATCCTCAATGAACATTGGCACTGTAGAATCTCCAAACGAACGCCACTCGCTTCCAAACATGTTGTTGTGGCCAAAGGGGCCAAAACCAAACATGCTTCCTAAGGGTCTAGTGAAAAATGGATCATCAAAGGGATCCCTACCCCCAAAAACATTGGACATGAAGCTCCGACCACCACCAAATCCCCCAAAACCAGCGAAAGGGTCCCCAAAGAAATCACCTCTGCCACCCTCACCAATAGCTTTCCTATACCAACTTTAACACATCAAACAAAATGACCATCGTTTATTTAATCAACCCAATCTCTTGAATGGATCGTATTCACTTTCCAAATGTAAATCTCCTTTCTAAAATAAGATTACCACTTAATGTGCTCTTCAACCGGAGTCAGACAAGAGTAATCAAATATCCAACAATAAGCATAACAACCAAAGCATCTATATGCATTATAATAACATGACGCTGTACAACTTATTCATCATTTTTTCTAGAGTACAATCTACGTCCATTGATTTTGATACGATAAATAATATGCATGAGTAAGCTTAAGAACAAGAAAAAGGTACCAAGAACGAAGAGAAGAGGGACAAGGCAGAAACCCAAGTGAGGGGATGATAGAAACTAGACGATCAAAACTGATGGCAATTGTTTTAAGTAGTTAAGGTCTAGGTAGAAAGGGAAAAGAAGTCTGGACTGGAAGTGTTCGTTTTACAACTACCGTCGTCGCCTATACGTGCCTCGTTTCATGTCACGCTACATTTCGTCACCATCACCGCTGGCTGATGACACTCTGGCTGCTTTCCATGGCTGGTTCAAGAAATTTAGTTGAAAGATTGATAAACAATTTAATATATTAAATTTTATTTTAACAGGTATTAGAGGTAAAATTAAAATTTATCTTTTTTTTTCTTTAACTCATATTTCACTTCAATCCATTACAATTCCCCAATCGGCTCAGATACATTTGTAATTAGTTATTTATATTTTTTATCCAGAACAAAATAATTATCTATACTTACGTGTGTGTGTGTGTATAATAGTGCTTTAATATACACTAGCTACAATATTATTTGTGAGCCATTGACAACAACAATTTCTAAAGTAATCAATTTTTATTTTTATAAAATAAGGTTGCGAACCATTTTTTAAGGTGTTTTTGTTTTCTTTTACCTTCCGAAGAAAAACAGCAATACGTACTCGCAAAAGACATCCAGAAAACAGTGTAATCTTAAATTAAAGTATAACCTAGTTATAAAGAGCCTTCATATGCAGAGTTCTAAAATAAACTGAAAAAAATATGAAAGCCGGGACCAACCATGAATAAAAGTTCATTTTTGTAAAAATTGGAACCAACCCCAAATTTTCGCCTCCCGTCGTATCTACCCTTATTAATAAAAAAAAATTAAAAGTTACATTCTTATTAAATATAGGAAATTTAACCAGATTAAAATATAATAAAAATAAAATAATAAATCAAATTATTATAGTTTATATACTCATCCAATTAGAATCTATTTTTGAAGTCTATATACTTTGTTATTGATTTATTTATATCAATGGTTCTAAGACATCAAGGTGTTTTTTTTAAAAAAATTATATGGACAAAGTTTCTTTATAACCCGAGGTATTTTTCTTGCAAAGATATCCGGAGTTGCACGACCCGACTATGCGATCGGGCTCAAAGAGGACAAAGTCTGGCCCATAACGAAGGCCCACATTATATATGCCTTTGAGCAGTGCATTAAGCACATTCACATGTTTGGGAGAAGCAATCCAAAACGCTCATTCCATGAACAAATTTAGAGGTCCCCAAATTCCTAACTCACCGTTAGCTACTAATAGAAAAAATTTTAACTCCTCCTGACGTCGCCACTGTGCATCTCCACCATCGATTCCTAGGATGATCGATGGTGTGATCGATGGTGAAGACGCACGGCAGCTCCACTAGCGTCACTCCTGGGTGGAGCTAAATGTGGCTCTTACTAATAATTCACTTCCCTTAATATGTATCTTAGTCCCATTCACATCCCACCCTAGAATACTCCATGTGATTGCCGAGTGGAGCATGCATAAAAGGACAGATATTTCTTGGAGCATGCATGGAAGGGTTAGATGTTTCTTTGATTTTTTTGGGCGCTACTGGGCTATCTTGGACTTGAACCAAAGACCTTACACATGAAGTAAATCATCACACCTAACCTTATTATAATCAATCATTCAAATCCTTAGCGACTAATAACTCACTTCCTTTGATATCTATCCTCGACCCATTCACATCCCACCCCCAATCCTTTAGGTGACCTGAGTGGAGTATGCATGAAGGAGTTTAGATGCTTATTCAATTCTTTTCCTGGCACTGCTGAGCCATCCGCGACTTGAAACCAGAGACCTCACCCGTGAAGTAAATCATCGTACCTAACCCTATTATAATCAATCATTCACTTCTTGTTCCAAACTGTAATCCATCGATCCAAATGGGAATTGAAGGTGAGGACAAACTTTTTAAATGAAAACCTGTCACAATGTGTATATAATATGGTGATGTACAACATTGGCACAAGACTAATCAGTGCTAATTGTGGTCCTGGGCAGATTGGGATAGCTTTTGATTGTTGATCATGAGAAGAAATATGTTGAGTGGGGCAAGTAAACTAGGGTTGGTTCATCTGAAGCCATTCAATTGGTTTTCATGCTACTTCCTTTTGATTATATGAAGATTTTTGAGAAGATACAAGCGAAGACGTATTCATTAATCAAATCAATTTGGAGGCATGACTTATCATTTCTTGGATTTAAGAATTATTCAGTATTTAGTAGTTTTGAACTCGATCGATCTCATTCAACACGAAACTTCAATGTTGCCGTCAACATAAAAAGATGACCCTTCAAATAACGACTACCCAATTTTTTATAAAATAGCCAATTACATATAATATTCTCATCTTTAATAAAAGGCTTTAAATAAAAATGTTTTTTTAAAAGGACAATATTTTTCAAGTTTCAATTTTTCTATTTGTTAAAATTTATTTATATGATTTCATGTAATTTTTAGTAGGAGTCCATCAATGGTGCCCTAGAACAAAGTATAATTTTAAAATTTATTTTTGACTCCGAAAATTCCTCATTTTGACTCAAGGTTTGTCAAATCAAACTTCATAGATGATTCCACAGTAGCCGATTTTATAATTCAATCTTAAGTAAGTCATTAAAGTTATAAAATATTATTTTCTTTTATATCAACTAAATCAATAATTTAAGTAATGTAAATTATATATTCATCAATTTTAAGTATTAAAAGAGTAATATATATACATGTAAGCATTATATTTACCTAATTCAAATGTTAATAAAAATTGGCTAAAGACTCGAGCGATGTGTAGAGTATATTTAAAACTTATTAATAATATATATTAAGAATATACAAATTAATTTCAAAATTATTACTATATTATTTTAAATAAAATTAATGGATATTTATTAACTTTTAACAAAAAATACAGTTGTATAAAAAGTAATTTTAATTTTAATAAGTAAAATACTAATAATTAAATAGAATTTATTTTTAAAAGATTTTAATTCGAATAAACTTATACTAAGTTTTTTTAATAATAAACAACAATATATAAATAAATATATAAAATATGCAAATTTTAAATTTAATATATTTTATCAAACAACAAACTTTAATTTGATAGTATAATTATAAATATGTTAAATTTTTAATGTTTTTAAAATTCATTATTTAGGTAGAATTATAATTAATATTTTTTAATAGTAAATAATAATAATATGAACCTTATATATGTGAACTACACCTCATTTATCTTACATGAGTTACACCTTTTATTTGAACGATTTAATAAGACCCACAATTCAAAAATCGCATCAATAAATAAAATAATATATAATAAGAATAATTATAAAATTTCAACACAATTTAATATTTTTAACCTTTTTTCTTAATTATCAAAGTAGTTGTGATAAAAATTAATTTCAAAATGATTATTAACTTGGTCATCTTTTAAAAATTTTAAAATATGTGATAATTATATTAAAAAAAAGATAAAATTTTATTAACCTTCACTGTAATTTTATATATATATATATATATATATATATATAATTTTATAAAACTCACTAAAAAGTGTCAAACTAAGTGCGTAGCTTGTATAAGCTATATTAAGCATAACACATGAAAATTTTCCTTCTTAATAATAATAATTCCAAATTAATCAAATATTAAGACACCAATAAAATTATTTTAGGGGTAAAATCAATCACGACACAAGAAAGGGTAAAACGGTCTGGGAGCTAAGAAAATGGCATTAGAATGTAAATTGGTTGATGACTGTATATCAAATTAGAGTCTAACTCTACTTGATAACATCCCGAGGCTGAGTTCCGAAGTTTCTTAATTATGGTCAAAAGCACTCAGCAATTGATTAGGACAGATTTCTCTTTATATTGAAATAAAAAAGCCAACTACAGATATCACTCCAATAATTAGAGAGCTTAACTATGTGTAATGAAACCCGACTATGTTGTTTATATATGTAAGTATAAAATCTTCAATTTAAGAAAATCAATAAATTACAATTTATAACATATAAGAAGCGCCATTGGGACTAAGAAGCCCTTAGGAGTCACGTCCCCTTCAACCATCTCCTCTTCCATCATTGAAATCACCGAACACAAAGGCAGAATTATCACCTACTCTGATCCACTACAATAGCAACCACCATGCACCACCGCCGGCAGGCCTCGGCCCGCCGAACGGGTGGCCAGGAAGAGGCCGAACCCGCCGTCTTCTTTGATAAATGCCGCCCCTCCAAGCCCACCCTAGTAGTCCCAGCAAACAGCAACATCCTCCACTTCATCTTCGGCAGCCAGAAGAGCCCCCGGCGGACTGCCCCGTCCAGCCGGAGGGCCGAGAAGTGAAAGCTAACGGCGGGGGAGCTATCGCAGAGGCTCCTTGAGGCGACACGCAGGAGGAATGAGGCCGTAATAGAGGCGATCAAGCTCAAGCACGCCATGGTCGAGCTGGAGAAGGAGCTGAGCAAGCAGTACACCGGCAGCTCCACTCTAACTCACACCCTACCAATCAGCTCAAATGTTGCCGTCAACACCTTCCTTCGATCAACATCCGATGCTCGGACGGCAGTCCGGCAACTCGGACGGCTTTTCGTGGTGTAGTTGCGGGGAAAGGACGGGGAGAAGGTGTCGGAGAGGGTGGCAACGCTGGTCCGGGCGGCGTACGAGGTGAGGATCACCATGGGCGGGTGCAAGCAATGGGATGGCGGTGCTATGCGTGGGAGCATTGCTAAACAAGGTGTCCTATGAGGAATTTGAATAAGCCGGATTTGAAAAAGAGAAGCCGGGTCCGGAGCTAAACCCCGCCACTTGGTGCAAGGCCAACTTCGCCGCGTTTGTCGCCCTCAATGGGTTGAGATGGGAGGAGGTGCTCAACAGGGGGCTGGACGCCTTAGCCAAGATTTTAGCAGGCTTTTCATCTTTTACCAACCATATATTTCTGTATAATGTAAAGATAAAAAGTACTTGATATAGATTAATGCTAAAAATACAAAAATAGGCAACATAATTTTAAACACCATGTTGTACCACCTTATTAAAATCCACAGTTTAGCCTTTCATACCATTTTAATTCTTACCCGAGAACCTCTGTATTTAACTAGTCTTTTATTAAATAATGATCGCCAAAAAATATTTTAAATATCTCATAAAATATTTTATTTAAAATCTGGTTAAACAGATTTGATGCAATTTAACCAAATATATCCTGTACTGTACTGGGTAGAAACACGAGAGTTGCCGGTATGGTATTTCAAAGCAACAATGGTGGGGTGGAAGCAGCGGTGGCCGGAGGCAGTGCTGAAGGGGTGGGGTGGGTGTGGCTGGTTCACTTGGTGACCTTCTCGGTGCAACTGGGGTGGCCCATATACAGAGTGGAGAAGGGGGCTTGGTTCGAAGAGGCATATGATGGATTTATCCCACGTCATATTTGGAGGTAACCGGTAACTTGTATATAGGCTAATGAGAAAACTTTGTTTTTTAAGCTAGCTTTTAGATTAATAAAGGCCCATGAAACTTATTACAAATCCTTTTTAGGGGTCCATTGGGCCTAACAGTGGTATCAGGGCCAAGAGGTTTACAAATTTTGATTGTTGATATTTTCTGCCCACTAGGTGTTCGACAAAATTATTAAGAACCTAGTTGGTGTGTCTGTGATTTGTGATTTATATTTCAATAGCTAAAGTTTTGATTGTTGATATTTTCTGCCCACTAGGTGTTCGACAAAATTATTAAGAACCTAGTTGGTGTGTCTGTGATTTGTAATTTATATTTCAACGGCTAATGAAAAGTATGTTAAGATGATATCTCTTATGGGGGATGATTCATCATCTATATTTCAAAGATTTGTATGAACCTATCACTGGTCAGAGGGTAAATGAAGTTAGTGTATTATCATGTTTCTAAATTGACACCCTCAAAAGTAATATGGGATAAACTCCAAGAAGTTTATGAGAGGCATACTGCTGGCAACAAGACCTTTTTTATAAGGAAATTGATGAACTTGAGGTATAAGGATGGAAGTGACATAAGTGGGCATCTCAATGAGATAAAGAGCTCCAAGAAGTTTATGCGAGGCACATTGCTGGCAACAAAACCTTTTTGATAAAGAAATTGGTGAACTTGAGGTATAAGGATGGAAGTGACATAAGTAGGCATCTCAATGAGACAAAAAGTATTATTACTCAACTTGCCAGGATGAAGATGACTCTAGATAAGGAATGACAAGCTATCCTACTCTTCAATACTTTGCCAAAGAGTTGGGAAACATTGGTGATCTCTTTGAACAATGCTGCTCTAGATGGAAAACTCATAATAGAGATGATAACAAGCAGTTTACTGAATGAGGTGAGAAAAAATCTCTACCAACTTTAGGGTCTCATTTATTAATGTCAGAAGAGGCAAGAGGTAGATCAAGAAATAGAGACATAGACAGAAGGGACAAAAGTCAAAGAAGGTTTAAATCCAGAAAGCACTTGAAGTGTTATTATTATGACAAGACAGGTCATATCAAGAAGGATTGTTGGAAACTTAAGAAAGACTTGAAAAATAAGGACAACAAGGATCAAGGAGAAACAAATACTAATGTTGTGCATGATGACATGGTGATTCTTTCTGATTGTGGAAATGATTGTTTGAAGACCGGTTGTGATGCTAGTTGGGTAGTTGACTCGAGAGCATCATTTCATGCAACTCCAAGCAGAAATTTCTTTACTACCTATGAATCTTCAGATTTGGGTATAGTGAAGTTGAGAAATAGTGATACTTCCAAAATTGTGGGATTTGGAGATGTGCATATAGTAACAAACCCGGGTTACAGATTGGTGCTTAAAAATGTCAAACATATTCCAGATTTGAGGATGAATTTATAGTCAACTGGTGTGTTTAATGATGAAGGATCTGGTTCACAATTTGCACAAGGTGTGTGGAAACTTGTGAAAGGTTCTCTTGTTGTTGCTAAAGAGAAGAAGTGTTGCAGTTTGTACAAGACTGAGACGAGTCTAGTTCAAGGGGAGTTTAATATCTCCTCATTTGATTCCACTATTGATTTGTGGCACCATCGATTAGGACACATGAGTGAAAAGGGACTAGACAATTTGAAGAAGTTAAATCTCCTTCCCAAAGTCAAGGACATCACAATTAGTCCTTGTGACCATTGTTTGGTCGAGAAACAACGTAAGACATCCTTTGCAAGCATAAGCACAAAGAAGTCAGAAGTTCTTGAGTTGGTACACACTGATGTGTGTGGGCCAATGGAGGTAAAATCTCTTGGCGGTTTTATTTATTTTATCACTTTTATTGATGATACTTTTAGGAAGGTGTGGGTTTATGACATAAAAAATAAAAGTGATGTCTTTAGCATCTTTAAGAATTTTCATACATTGGTTGAAAGAGAAACAGGTAAGCCTTTGAAATGCCTTAGAAGTGATAATGGTTATGAATATTGTCTGTTGAGTTTGATGAATATTATAGCAAGAATGAGATTAGGTATAAGAAGATGGTTCCTTATACTCTTCAACATAATAGAGTGGCTAAAAGACGAACAGGAATATCTCTGAGAGGGTTAGGGGTATGTTATCTTTAGATAAGTTGCCTAAAAGCTTCTGGGATGAGGCCATAAGTACAACTTGTTATTTGATCAATAGATCTCCCATACATGCCCTGGATAGTGACATACCAGAAAGGGTTTGGAGTGACAAAAATGTCAATTATTCTCATTTGAGAGTCTTTAGTTGTAAAGCTTTTGCGCATGTGCCCAATGAACAAAGGGCTAAGCTTGACTCTAGAGTCGTGGAATGCATTTTTCTGGGATATGATGATGATAAATTTGGATACAAACTTTAGGATCCTAAGAATAGAAAACTGATTTGAAGCAAAGATGTAGTTTTCAGGGAGGATCAAGTAGTTAAGGACTTTGGCAAGGAAGAAGTTCATCAAACTAAATCTCAAGAAAGCTTGGAAAAGATATGTAAAACCTGTGACTCGAGTCAGGGTTTTACGTTACCAAACCAGTCGGTTCGGCCGTTGGTTCGATTTGAGTCATTTTCATGAACCGCGTGCTGAGTCAAGGCCAGCCGTGAGTTATGAGCGATGAGAGTTAGGTGTACTTGAATATATGATGATAACATCGAGAAGATGGTGAGACATGAGGTATCAGAATATATGAAAGTATGTAGTATTTTTTTTCTTTTTATATGTTTGATCGTAGAAATAGTTTTAGGCCGAATTCCGTTGGAAAACTGCCGACACTCGCCGGAAAACCGCCGGAACCGCCGTAAAATTGGATTCGTGGGAAATTCACCGGATCATCCGCCGAATGCACCCGGTTCAATCTGATCGGACTTCGGACGCCGCTAGGTGCCGAATTCGAGTTTCGAGCCGTGAAACAGAAACCCTAGCCGTCGCCGATTTTCGACGACGCGAGGTATAATTTATTTTAACTTAATTATTTGAAAGTATTGATTATTAGAATTGCATGGTAGGATTGGTGAATTGTGTGTTATAATAATATATATAAATATAGATTTGATTAAGGATAAAATATGAAATTTGTTTGATTGAGTGGTGTTAAAAATGGAGGTTAAGAAACTAATTAGGGTAACTAGCTAATGATCATGATATAATGCAAACTAGCCTAAGTAAACTTGCTAGAATTGATATAGGTTGATGTGTGTTGATTGATGCGTGATTGTGTTGATTGTGTGTGCATGCTATAGGATGTGTGATTCATCATGCGGGCATTAGTTTTTAGCTTGATTGTGTAGGTACGGTGTAGGAGCTCGCCACCTAGGCGCGTGGACCTGTTTGGAGCTTCTACCAGGTCCGTCTAGGACTCGTTCTCTATTTTTTACACTACTCTATTGTGTATTTGATTTATCATGTGCAGGATGAGTTAAGTGGTGTTTTATTGGATCTCACTTAACTCGGGTCATTTAGCCAACAGTTTTCCGGATTAATAACCCTCGAGGATGAAATCCCTCAAGTTTCTTTTCGAACTTCAGATCCAGCTCACGATGCCTTCGGGCCTATTGTATAAATCCCAACCTAGACCTATATATATGTATAGTTTTCGCGTTTTCAATGAGAGATTGAATGAGGGAAATCCGACTACTGTGCTACGCGAGCAGGCACGCGTGAGTTGATGGTGGGCTCTGGAATGGTGTACGAGCCGTTTCATTCCCGAGGGATCCTGACAACTCCACCTTTGAGTTCCTCAAACCCGGAGAAGTGTGGAGGTTCACGGGTACTGTAATGCAGAGCATGTCTAGACTGTGGTTTCAAAGGGTACTAAAGGCGACTGCCTAAGAGTGCTCGGCCTTCGTGCTCAAAGCCAGGAGTAATATGGAAGGTGTAGAGGGCGAAAAGGAATGAGATTTGATGCGAGAAGCGATAGAGAAATGGCCAAGGTATGAGAATGAGAAAGAAAGGGGGACGCTGTCGACCCAAGGGCGACGGCTCCCATATGTGCCCTGATGAGAGTTCTTGAGGAAGTATATGGTTTTCATTCAACAGGAGAGTTTGTTCTCCTGTGCCAGATTGATATTAGTTATTTTCCGGGCCAGTAACACTCGTTACTGACGGTTTTTCTATATATATGTAGGTGAGGAATGCGAGCGATGAAAGCTGTCGGGACTGCAGAGGAGCAGCACGGAACCGCGCACACATGTACCTGCCACATGTAACGTATAATGATGATGTGTTAATGCTATGTGAATGATAATTTAGATGTGTTTGTTTGGATGAATTGCCTGTTATGAAATGAACGGATAGATGTGAATGAGCAGGGACCCTTGAGTTCAGCCTCGGCTTAGATGAAAACAAATGAGATAATAATGGAATGTCGTGGTAGATTTTTATGTTTTGTCGTATTTTGATAAAATATTTATATACCTTTGTGGTGGACAGGTTGGCCCTTATTGCACTTTTAGGGGAAATTCTGTCCGTTTTTACGTAGTAGTATATATTTTCTTTTGGTTTCTCATTTATTGTTTTGTCTTGTTTTTGCTTGTACATCATAGCATGCATGTAGGACCGCGTTAGAACCCAATTGTTCCATTCATGCATTTCATGTTTGCATCTCCATCTTGAGACGCCGAGGGCAGATCTGGGTCGGCTTAACCGAACCCAGTAGATTAGCGAATGGTTCGGTCGCCGGTGACATTTCCGGGTCGGTTCACGGGTGAGCCGAAACGGGGTGTTACATTATTAAAATGTCTTCTGTTAGAATTGTTCTGGCTTTAGCTGCAAGTTTGGATTTAGAAGTTGAATAGTTAGATGTGAAGACAGCCTTTCTTCTGTGATCTTGAGGAGACCATATACATGGAGCAACCAGAGGGTTTTGAAGTCAGAGGAAAGGAACAGATAGTATGCAGACTGAAAAGAGTTTCTATGGTTTGAAGCAAGCTCTTAGACAGTGGTACAAAAAGTTTGATTCTTTTATGGAAAAAAATAGGTACTTGAGAGGTACGTCCAACATGCGTTTGTGTTTTGGAAGTGATAAACCTTAATTGGTTGGCTAAACCAGTGCAGACATGTCAAGTGACTTGGAGACAAGAAGGTCAATATCTGGGTTTGTTGTTAATTTTGCTAATGGGGCTTTGTTTTGGCAGTCTAGGTTGCAAATGTGTGTTGCATTATCCACAACTGAAGCAGAATTTATTGCTGCTAGAGAAGCTTGCAAGGAGATGTTATGGACGAAGAGATTTTTGAATGAAATTGGTGTTAAACAGGAGAGATACATTGTACACTGTGATAGCCAGAGTGCAATTTGCTTGAATAAAAATTCAAGTTTTTATTCAAGGAGCAAGCACATTAATGTGAGATATCACTGGATAAGAGATGTGTTGGAAAGTAATTCTCTTGAGCTAACAAAAATTTATACTAGAAAAAATGTTTCAGACATGATGACTAAAGTTGTGTCAAAGAAGAAACATGTTTACTGCAAGAATGGAGCAGACATGGATGGAGCTTCCCATACTGGCTAGAGGTATTTCATGGAATCGGGAAAGGGAGGTTTGTTGGGTTGTCCCTCCTCCGTAAAATAAGAATTGGCAACCCTATTTTGAGACAAAAAATCAAGATTTTCCAGATTTGGTTAGTTGAAAGGAATAAAAATAATGTGCGACATTTTTCTTCTCTGGTTTTTGGTTTTTGGATTTTGGAAAAATCTGTTGCTGCAAAGGGAGAAAGAAAATTGTGTGGATTGAAGAAAATGTGAATGTTTTATTAAGATTGGTTTGCAATCGTCAATGGTAACTTTGCCAAGTTCTTATTTGTAATCCGTAATTCTTTATTTTCTTTCTTGGCTAATACTAATTTTGTAGAAAGTACAGTAAATTGGTATTGGGGAGTTATTCTCCTGTAGATTTATTTGTATTAAACTTGTGATATAGTGAATTTAATTTGACCATTTGCCTCTAATTTTTTTTCCAAATTTAGGGTTTTTCATGTAAAATTGTACTGTCTGATCTCTCTATTTGTTTGGTACTTTTTATTCTTACGTGTTGAAATAAGGGATTTGTATTTGGTTTATTTGGTTAATCTCAACAAGTGGTATCAGAGCCTGGTTGGCTTAATGTTGCCTCGGGCCAGCCTGAATTAAAGTCTCCTGGAACTTCACTATGTGGTGAGAGGGAAATGATTCGGGTGGGCTAGACTAAATTAGAGTCTCCTCGAACTTCACTATAATATGGGCCTTGCATGTGGTAAGGGGGAGATGACTCGGGTGGTATGATGTGTGAGGGGGAGAATTGTTGGGTTTATCCCACATCATATTTGAGGGCCTATTGGGCCTAACAGCATACATGGCGGACATGCTAACTCAAGCGGGGCAAAGAACCATGAGGAAGATTGTGCCCACCACTGTGAGGATGATCATTGCCCCTGGGTTGTGTATAATTCCGTGATCAAGTGTAAGGTTGTCTGCTGCAACTGTGATCAGAGTCGGACAATACTTGCGAAGAAAACAAACTAGGGTGTGAGATTTTACATCAGAAAATGTTAATTGTCACAAAATTAACAATGTTTTCTATTGTACAACTTAATTGTGGTAGTAGACACAGACAACCACACAAGGTTTTTGGTTTAAAGGTTTCTCATTATGTCTAAATTTGTTACTGTTTGCAATGATCACACGTTCAAAACACGAGTCGTGTTTGAACAGGTCATATCCATTAAGCAGATATTAAGGCAAAAACCAATTTTAATTATGAGTTGATCGTCTAAGATAAGGATAAACAACTAGAATGCCCATTTAATTGATATTACGAGAGCAACTTTACTCTCCCTCTCTCTCTCTCTCTCTATTATATATATATATATATAGGATAAAAGCTTCTTGTACTGCAGCACAACCATCTTGGCTGTGCTGCAGTACAATCTTGGCCGTTGGATTAGCATCCAACGGCCAAGATCTAAAAAAAAAGAGGGCGGCGCCGCCGCAGCAGCGACGGCGGAGGGGGCGGGAAGGCTGCCCGGCCACGGCGACGGCCGGGGGGGCGCCGGCGACAGGGGACGGGGGGCGCGGCGCGGGGTGGCGGGCGGAGGCCGAGGGGGCGCGGCGGGGTGGCGGGCGGGGGCCGAGGGGGGCGCGGCGGGGTGGCGGGCGGGGGCGAGGTGGGGCGCGGCGGGGTGGCGGGCGGGGGACGGGGGACGAGGGACGGGGGGGGGGGGGGGCGTCGCGCGGCGGGGTGGCGGGCGGGGGACGGGTGGCGGTGGTGTCGCCCGGCGGCGGGGCCGGGCGACGGGGAAGACCCGGGGCGGCTAGATCCGCCGCCCCGTCGCCCGGCGGTTACGTCGCCGCCCCCGGCGGGCGGCGACGGGCGGGGCAGGGGGTGGCATCGCGTCGGCCGGCGGCGGCGGCGGCGCCCAAATTCTTTATTTTATTTTTATGGGGGGCATGTTTCAGCCGTTGGATTTGATCCAACGGCTGAAACACTGCAGCACAGCCTGCAGTACAGCAAATCCCCCATCATATATATATATATATATATATATGAGGGCTGCTGCAATGCGCGGCAGCCCTTTGCAGCGCACGGCCCGTAGGTCGTTGGATGAAAATCCAATGGCCCACGGGCCTCAATCCATAGCCCCACCTGCCGCATAACCCCCGTCTGACCCGCCCACACGCCCGAACCCGCCACCCACCCGACGTCGCCCGCCTGGCCACGCCCACAGCCCTGCGGCCAACCACCCCCGCCGTGGCTCCCGGGCAAGCTCCGCCCGCTCAACCCTGCCCATCGTCTTGCGATCGACACCCCCCACCATGGCTCACCCGGACAGCACCACTCGCCCTACCCCACCGCCGCCCTACGACCCACCACCACCACCACCACCCCCCCCCGTGGCTCCCTGGCAGCGCCGCCCACCCGACCCGCCCGTGGCCCTGCGCCCGACCCCCCACCGCACCGACCAACCCCACCACCCGCGCGGCGACCCCCCTAGCTCGCCCCCTACCATGGCCCCCCAAGCCGCCCGCCCCTCCGACGCGCCCAACCGTGTCGGAGGGACGGGCGGCTTGGGGGCCACGGCGAGGGGTGGGTCGCCGCAGCTTGAGGCCACGTAAGAGGGGCAGGCGGCTTGGGGGGCACAATGGGGGGTGGGTGGGGGGGGTCGCTGGAGCTTGAGGCGGGCCGGCGGGCCACAGCAAGGTGGTGGGGTTGGTCGGTCGCGGTGGGGGGCCGAACGCAGGGCCGCAGGTGGGGTCGGGTGGGCGCCGCTTGCCAAGGAAGCCGCGGCGGGGGGTTGATCGCAGGGCGGCAACGGGGTCAAGCGAGCAGCACTGTCCAGCTGGCGCCATCGGGCTGGCGGCAGGTTTGGGCGCGCAGGCAATTGGACAAGGTTAGGCGGGTCGGACGGGTTAGGTATGGACTTGAGGCCCCACAGGCCGTACACTGCATCATATATATATATATATATATATATATATATATATATATATGTAACTATATTTGACGAGTCCATAATGTTGCAATGTTATTGAGAGTGGTGAGAGAAAATGTTAGCACCTTACCTCTCATCTTCCACTGGTTGAAAAGCAGTTCATATAACTTTATACAGAAAAAGGTTGGGTAGCGCTGTCTCCGATCACATCGACCTCCCCTTTCCTTCACGTATATTGCCATGAAGCATTTCAAATTCAACAGTGCATATATTCGTAATAACAAAGTATTATTTTGTTTAAAATTAGCACACAAATTCTACGTCATTAAGAAACCACTAATATGAAATAACATAGCCACGTTCCATCTTAAAATTAAATCCTGCAATCAGTTATAAATATGGGAATGAGATCATTTATAATCAAAATGAATTATCCTGATGTAATTAGTGGGGCACGGTAAAGATGGTGGCTGTAATTTCTCGAATATAAACATTATTAGTCCAAAATAATTCAACTTAAGCTTAAACAGCCTAAAGTTGTAAAAATTGACATTTTATAAATTATCAATACATAACTAATAAAATATTAACTATACATAGTCAAAGATTAATTGGTCCAAATATATAAAATACAAGTTTCGTGGAGCTACAAGGAAAGAGGACCTCATTTTCATTCCATGAATATAGAATTACTACAGAAAAGGTACTTTCAATATCTGGGCTCAACAATAAACACATGGGGATATTAATGAGGATTGGAGGCATAGGATTGTAATAGGATGGTTAAATTGAAGAGGTGCATTTGACATATTTTGTGACATAGAAATATGTGTTAAATTGAAAGATAAGTTCTTCATGATTGATTTTTCTTCGACGCTAATTTATGAGACAGAATATTAGACTACTAAATGTATTCATATTGACAAAATGAGTGATATTAAGATGGTTGTCTAGTAAAACACTCAAAGATTAAAAAGTCACCAATTTTTTTGAAGAATACGAGAAAATAAATTCTGTTGATATGGGCCAGCAAAAATTTTTGAGACGAGGCAGGCCCAAAAAACATGAACAAAGATCATATAAAAGGTTATGGGAAAATTGAAACGAAACATTGATAAGGTCTATAACAAGATAAACTAGAAGGAAATAAACCAATAATCCCAACCTCAATAGGAGGGTGACAAAGAACAAAAATTCAAGCCAAACTTTACATGTTGGAATGCTCAAACTCCATCTAGTTCACCAAGCTACCAATGCATGCCAAACATTTGTTCCAAGCTCCAAAAAACAGCACGGGTTCAAGGACAATCGAGCTAAATACATTTGTCTAGAGACTTAGCTTGATTTGATTGCCCCCTCAACGCAGGTTATGAATAGAATGAATTCAATTGTACTCGAATTTCAACCATTTTTTTCAGAAAAAAACATTAACATGTGCTGTTGAACAAATTTGAGGCTTCATCTCAAAAGGTCCAGCATGTCAAACCAATGTGAACTGATACAGCATTTCCCCCACTCATTGTATCTACATGCAATGCCAAGTAACCCCTAGCTTTGATTACAAAAGAGAAGCAATATAATGCCATCGACTCGAGGGCTCAGTAAAGAAGAGAAGACTAAAAGATGCCCTAAAAAGAGTGATAATTTGTAGAAGCCAATCCAACAGGCCCACAAAATTTCACTTGAACTTACAGTTACATTCCATGGCCTACTTTGTATAGTAGATTGTGCTTTAGGCGTAATGATCTAGCAACATATATACAAACATAATCGAGCCACACACAACCAAAAAAGTGACACATCCTCCCTAGAACAAGAAAAACGGGAAACTCTGCTCAACTATGTTACCAGAAGGACATCAACAGATTGTTAGCAAGTGTTTGAGAACAAAAGACTACTTAGTATGTGCAACCAAAATCAACCTATCTAGCAGATGAGATATTGAAAAGCTGTGTTCCAATTATAGGGACAATTGGTGCAATAGATCACAACTATTCATTCTTTAATTCACTTCACTTATACCCCACGATTCTGAAATATATAGCCAGCATATAGGAGCAAACTTGGAAGTTAGTTCTCCGCTAATGAATTCTATAATGGTGTATGAACTTACCCAGGTCACCCCCGAACTTAATTTGCAAAGCATAGTCTAGCAGACTTGAGATAAATTTAAACATTTTAAATAGGACCCTGCGACAGAAGGCCTGAATGGCAAATGATAAATTTATAGCTTCCAAAACATAACAAGTCCCATGTCAGGAATATCCAGTAGAAGGTCATATTACTGCCATCCTAATGAGCTGCTTCAGTCATTCATAAATAAAGGAGGTTCAATATGGCAATTCAACTCAATTGGCACAAAGCACTGACATTCAACAATAAATTAGAGAGCCATTGAATGGGATATAAAAGCATATTCCAGGCTCATTCCAGAGTGTTTTTGCACACCACAACGTCTGGAAAGTCAGATGCCAAATGTGAATTCCAGCTCAATTCCCCCGTGTCATCAACAAGGTCCGCCATTAAGTGGGGGAATATAGACCTTTTTGTCGTGTAAGTATTTCACATGCATTCAGAACCTTAAAGTAAGCAAAACATTTCAACAAAGTGGAATCTGAAGGAAAAGAAGGTTCACTTACAAGAAGGTCAAGTATCTGCAGTCTGCTCCCCATTACCACACTGACCATTGACAAAATCCTAACGATGATAATATGCCCTAGGAGGTGGATAACTCCCACCTCCTGGATGATAAGCACCAGGAGTAGATGAGTACGCACCACTAAGTGGATATGCTCCACTCCCTGTGGAATATGTACCACCACTAGGTGGATACGTTCCACTGCTTGACGGATATGCTACATTGTGGGATGGATATACCCCAGCATGAGAGGCATACGCATGACCTCCAGAAGGATAGGAAAAGCCAGCCTGTCAAAAAAATGCAATAATATTTTAATGATCAAAGAAGACCAACATCAATCCTAAACGCAATCCATCATCCAATAAACAATTCAAGTTAAATCTGAAGGGCAATAGCAAATGGGTTTATTCTGTTTTTAGCAAATGCCCAACTTATGCTCAAATTGTTGCTTTTGTGTGAAGTACTAACAAAAATGTGTTTAATTCAGTAATCATGTGTTCATGTGAAAAGAGGAAGGATAGAGAGAGAAGAAATCAGGGAGAAATAATGGGGAAAAGAGAGAACCTCATATCCAGGATATCCTGAATATCCAGCAGAATAGGAAGGTTGGCCTACAGATCCTGCGGTAAGTTAGCACCAAGCAAAATCAATTTCATTCTTAAAATTTGCAACTACCTTTAAATCATAAACATCTGAACACTTGAAAATTTAGCAAAATACAAAAAACAAGAAAATGAAAACTCAAAGCTGATACCACCTGCATATCCACTCCCAATACTTGCATGGTCATCATAACCTCCTGATCTATCATAAGCACTTGATCTGCTTATAAAACAAAAATACTCAACAAGCCACTAATACTAGTGTCATCATTCAAACGATGCTTGCCAAGAATGAAATTAACACATAAATTTTCTTGAAATGACAAGGGAAAAAAGCATTAAAATATATTCAGACATACATTGCCCTCCCATAACCAAAAGAATCGCGTCCTTGTTTAGCCGGATGTCCAAGATATCCAGAATGAGGTTCCTAAAGAGTGTAACCCCATCAGCTGCCTTTTAAAACCATAAAGAAAAGAAAAGAAAAAAGAAGGAGAAATTACCATATCAGAATATTGACGTTTGGATCCAGGGCCAGGACCATACCCACGACCACGATAACCAGTAGATGGTGCAGGGAAAGCATATGGATCATTTGATGGTTTTCCCCGTATATTACCTACATGGGCAGCACATTAAATAGTATTAGTAAGCACGTTCAAAAAACACAATAAATAAAACAGTTTTTAATGGAATGAGCTGATAATACAGTTCACAACCTTGACTTATACAACAGAAAATCAAAATTTTCATTACCATGATAATTTTTTGAAGATCGCATATTGATCTCAGGTACTCTGCCTCTTCCTCGACTGCCATGCTTCCCTCCTCTAAACTGTTGTTCCCTTTTTTGACGTTCTTGAATTGCCTTACCGCGAGATTCTTTTGAAGGCTTGGGATGGAACTCAGATACATGGTCCCCCCACCACCAGCAACCTTTCCACCCCTAAACTTATGCTCTCCTCTTGGACGATCCTGAAATCTAGATCCACCACGACCTCCTGTAGCTTTAAAGTGTGGATTTGAAGATTGGCCTCCTCTACCACCTCTGCCACCTCTAAAGCTACCATGTCCACTTCCTTTTGCTTCAACAGCTTTTGATTTGGCAGCTATTTTCATCTTGCCAGATTGGTTCTCTTCCTTTATATCTTTCTTAACTCGAAAACCACCGCGAGCACCCTGCTTTGCAAGTCGGCCTTTGTTCTGAGGCTTAGCTAAATTTGCTTTCACCTATAGTTGAAAAATCGACACCTCATAACCTTCCCATTAGAAGAAAACTACAAAGAAGAATAACAAAGAACCATATATTTACCTTCTTGTCTCCCTCCCCTATCTCGGAACTATTTATACCCTCCACACATGCCACTGCACTTTCTCGAGATGAAAATAAGACAAACCCAAAATCTTTGCGCCTAGCAACCGTAAAATTCTTAGACAGTTGGATTTTCTCAATTTGTCCATATTGTTGGACGTACTCTTTCACCTTCTCTTCATCCCATGAATCTGGCAAACCATCTATATAAACTGTTTTTACCTGCAATATACCGTAAAGCCTACTATAGTAAACCAATTGACACTAGAAGAACCTCAAGGAAATTATCAGGACAGCAGATGAAAGAAATATTAATATGAACCACACCTGTGATAGAGATTCTTGGCTTGGATGCATTGATGTTTGTGCAAAAGCAACTTTTGCACTTCTATCACAGCCAAAAACAGCATCAGGCTTTTTTAATTGTTTAAAAGCGGCCATAGCATCAGAGTGGGAGCTAAACTCCAAAAGAGCAAAACCTCTATGTTTTCCTTCAGACTTAGGATCTTCAGGTAAATAGATTTGTTCAATGGTCTCTACTACATATCCTTTCATTTTCTCAAGCACCTAATAATAAAGCAGAAGAATCACCATGAAGCATGTGAACCAAACTCATCAATGCACTCAAACTGCTAAAAAAACATTAAAAACCAAGCTACTTCCAATTGAAAATTAAACATTACACGTTCTTTAGACCAAGTCTTGCAGATGTTCCCAACGTAAAGGGTATCATTGTCCTGACCAGCTGAGATTCCAACTTTTTTACCTCTCACCTAAACATATATGAGTTTCAGGCATTATAGATGACGACAAACTAACTAGGGAAAGAGCATATGAACACACAACATAACTACCTCAACCCCATCCTTCAACTCATCTAAAGCTTTTTGGCTTGCTCAACAGTTGCAAACCGGATGAATGCATACCCTTTGCTCTTCTGTGTTGTTGGATTTTTCACAATCCTTGCTGCTTGTATCTCACCAAAAACTCCAAAAACCTTTGTTAAATCCTCTTCGATGGCCTCTCTGTCCAGTCCACCGACAAAGATCTCAAATTCCTTCTGTTTCTTTCTTTCAGAAATAGGTACATCCATAAATGCAGATGGATCTACTTCCTCATCATTGTCTTCACTATCTTCCCCAACATCACTTCTGTTCTTAGGGTCATCCCCTTCATACATTTGTATGCCTTCACCATCATAGGATACATGTTGCTTCTCCAAAACTTCTTCAATTTCCACCTCATCTGTAATATTAGCAACTAGGTTAGCAACTCCTGTATTGACCTTAGTAATAACATCTTCTTACACACAAATATACAAAAATATTGAAAGACGAACAGGTGCAATCAAACCAACCAAAAATAAAATCCAAAAAAAAATGAGAATAGTAGATAACAGATCTATGCTGTTAAACCATAGCAAAAGAAAACTTATACTTATCATAGTTGACCGTGTGTCCCTTAGTCTCACCATAGTTTGCTACGAGCCATTTATTATTTTACAATTTTATCCTTCTCTTGCAAGGAAATATTAATTACTATTTTATTAACAGTATTAAGAAGTCTAATTCAACTGCATAAGAATTAACTCACATTTAAAGGTTAACTATAACTTATAGCATTGAAGATGGATTAATTCAATAAAGAAAAATAAAATAGTAATAATTTACCATAATTTTTCCATGTGTCCATCATTAGGAGGAGTTATAATATAGACTACAGTTTTAACACACCATAATTTTCCACATGTCCGTTTAACAATTTTACCTTCACTTAATACGCAGTATTAATTTATAACATTATTGATAAATCTAATTCAACTGCAATTATACTTCATATTTAAAGAGTAAGTTGAACTTACAGTGAAGTGATATCACTTTGCACAAGACATTTATTCTAACGTAAATAGGATCGCACTTCAAATTGATTTAGATTTCAAAAAATAAGAAAAACATTTACATAATGTATATTTCTGATAATAATTATGTAAAGGCCAAAATGTTATATCGTCCATATAGGGCAGATGCGCAACCAGTTTAATGTAAGATGATACTCCCACAATTATCATTAGGTATAATTCACACAATGTCTGTCCCAATATACCCTAAATACGTTCAAGCCAGCACTGACTAAAGATCCAATCATGGAAAAAAAATACTATTACTATCAAAAACTCCAACATGGTACACAAAAGCCAAATTGTTGATACGCAGACATAAACAACAAACAACAAGAAGAGCAACCAAGAATCCATACCTTGATCCTGATCCGTATTTTCTTCCTCAATTTCCTCATCCAAAATTTCTTCCGGCTCTTCCTCATCCTCGTCTTCCTGCACAAATTCATCCATCCCCGACTTCAAGACACCATCTTTCTCCTCACCCATAACCTCTTCTACTTCAACATCAACTCCTCCCACCAAACCCTCGCCAACAACCGACTGCGAATTGTTCTCCCCACCCCCGTCCCCAACTTCCTCCTCCTCCGCCTCCGCCTCCGCTTCCTTCCCTTGCACCGCATCATCCCCTTCCCCATCCTTCTCCTCAACCTCCACCACCTCCCCTTCTCCAACCTTTTCCCCAACCTCACCCGGAACTGCGTCGGCAACAATACCCGCGTCCGCAACCACCGCCATAGCCACCTCCTCTTCCTCCCCCAGAACAACTTCCTCGTCGACCGGAGCCGCCGCCGGAGCACGAGCCCTAGTTCGGGGCGTGGCCGCCGTCTTCCGACCACCGCCTCTTTTCCGGCGAGGAGGCATCTCGGATTCTCTGCCCCGGCGCCGGAAACCCTCGCCGGCGATTTTAGGGGGGTGACACTCCGGAAGGTTGATGTGGCTCTTTTAATTACATGTTGGGAGGACATTAACCAAGCCATTAATTTTTTGCTAATAATAATAAATTAAATTTTACATATGGATTCTACCTATTAACCGGTCCAGAATTTAATTATTGAATGTAATATGACGCGTTAGATCAATTTTAATTTTATATTTTTTGTTAAATAATTAAATAAAATATAATAATTTAATATTTTAAATATAGAGTGTGTTCTAAAGATATATTATATTTGAATAAAAAATAAATTATATTTATTTAATTTTTTTATTATAATTTTTCAAGACTAATTAGGTAAATTCTTATAAGTAACAAATTAAGAATTAAAGTTAGTTACTTGTGACCTTCTACATTAAAAGTCATAAGAGGAAGTTTTATTGTAAGTTTTAGATTTTTTATTTTTATTGACTGATTTTGTTACTTTTAATTTCAACAAATGTTAAAATTTTCTTTTATTAATAAAAGTAAAAGTTGATTTGAAATTTGTTGTTAATAAAATTAAATAATATAAATTATTAATAAACATATATATATATATACTAAGAAACCCCTTTTGACTCAGTGCATTACACATATCTTAAAAACATGTTTTATTCTAAATTGAATTTTTAATTTCTAAAGTTCTTTAATAAATTATTAGACCAGAGTTTTTTCATTGAAACAATGATGATAATTTTTAGTAATAAATTACAAATACGAATACAAAGGGTTAATGAGTGTACCTAGTTAATATTTGTTAGAAAAAATATTTAATAAGAAGGTAGCCTGATACAAATTTAATATTATTGAAGGTTTACACTTAATCTCACAAAGAAACTCCCAAGTGATATTTTAAAAATATAGAAATATTGAAAAATGTTTGGAATTTTCAGGATGCAAATTCTAATTGATCTAATTTGCATCATATGTATGAATTTAAGATGTTTATAAATAAATGTATTAACAAATGTGAGAATTTTAGGTGGTTTGCTTTGTATTAATAATTCATTTTTATATATAGAGGGTTATTGCTGACGGCTGTTTGCAATGGGCAATGTATGTGGCCATGAAGCAGATCAAGTGTGCTGGGCTTTCTCAATGGGCCTAGCTATAGAACAAAATAGGTGAAGGAAGTTCACAGGTACTTTGTCTTGTGAATAGTTAAACAGAATGACCAATCTGAGTAATAGCAAATTGATATATCTGATTAAGAATGCGAACATCTGATGCTATTTTCTTCGTTTCTCTATCTATATGGAACTTATTTAAAATTTTGCAACATTTATAAAATCCATTTCTAATGCTTCTCCATCGACATGTCTAAGCAAGTTTATGAAGTTGGTATATACACAAATAGACAAATATGATATAAGTAGAGTCAATCCTTCATGCAAGCATGGGAAAACATTCTCCTAGCTTCTGATTTTATTATATCGTATGAAAATTAGGCTCAAGCTAATATTCGCACAGAAGATAAATAAATTGCAATATTTCAGTGGTTTCTGAAGGCTGGGTTTAATTTGCGCATGTTTGAAGTCTGAAGTCCTTCCAAGTTACTAAGGTCATATTGGAAAACAACAAAACAAGCATGCAAGGTATCATTTTATAATTTTTCTTTTTAAAATTATTATTGAGTTCCTTATGCACATTGACTCAATGATATCAAGAGGTGATGAAAATTAAATCTCCAATAATATTTGTGAATCTGAGATCTTGTAATACCAATCATGTTGTCATTCATAATATTGAAGCAAGAAATTTGGTAGGAACTACAATTGGTCAGACTCTTGGCAACCGATCATCAACCACAATCCTTCAGTATGTTATGCAGCAGACCATGCATGTATATCGTTCCTAATTTTCATACATTTGATTGCTATCGGTTAATTAGTTAGTTTTGAATATCGTACCAATTATTATATGGATTTATAGTTCGTACAGTAGAGATGGATTATATTTGGTTAAACCCGGTCAAATTAAGTTTAACCAGACTTTTTTTAAAAATAATAATAAAATGTTTTATTAGACATTAAAATATATTTTTTGTCATTGATATTTAATTAATCATAATTTTTAGCAAAAAAATAAGATTTTGTGAAAATTTCAAATTAACAAAAGGGGGTACAAATTAAAATGTCACAAAGATCTCAACCATAATTTGAATATTGACACACACACAAAAAAAGTCAAATTATCTGCAATAATGTGGGCTACCTGGAAACCCATAATTTTCACTAATCTCACTAAAAAGATGCACTAATGCTCTTGGCATGTTCACACTGATTATTATTTTAATGCTTTTTTGTTAGGAAAAAAATTTATTTGTTTAATTATGCTAAAATTCCAGAGTGCTCTTCTAGACCAAGATCTAAATAGAGCCAAAATCAAATTATATACCTCTAAAACATTTTACTTGGTATAA
Organism: Piper betle; assembly: GCA_033002965.1. NCBI lineage: Eukaryota > Viridiplantae > Streptophyta > Magnoliopsida > Piperales > Piperaceae > Piper > Piper betle. Next base: position 33,453 of record JAURVB010012512.1, on the reverse strand, counting down.
ACAATAATTCAACATTGAGCATTTTATCGGAATTTTAACTTTAAAATGGTTTGAAAACTCTTGATATAAAATACAATTGCGCTTTCAAATTTTTTTAACACTAAATACAATTGTAATTTTATCTCTTTGGAGACGATGCCCTGGCAAGGATGACCCGCATAAAAATACAATTTGGGTTTCAAAACGAGATTTACATTAGAGGTTTCATAATCCATTCAAAGGGATTTTCATTCAGTCCAATCCTCTATTAATATTAATGTATATAAAGTTATAACTTACAACTTCCTCTATCTACATGGAGTAACTTAAGTTTGTGAAGGTTACTACTTAAAAATTGGAAGATTATTATGTATACATTATAGTTTTAGAATATATTTTTATAATGTGACTAGATGAATTGTCTACTGTAAAAACTTGTGACTGGTTAACTTCTTGTAAGGTATTAATACAAGAGAATTTTTGGCTTTGCGTCTTCCTATGCAAATATCAGGTGAAAAAAAGGTGTAAATCCGATAATTTTACAAGCGAGGCATGACATGTTAAAGATCCTTAATTTGGGGGAAAGAAAATAGTCAATTGTTTTTCATAAGATATTATTTTGTCAAAATAAATATTTTTATTTTGATATATTTTAGTATGCATGTTTATGTATTCAGCCTACAAGTTTTAAGTGCAACTGCATGAATGTCATGTCCTACTGATTGAATATTAAAAGTTTGGACAATATTAATGACTCTATTACCAATGAAAGTGTACCGTCAAAATATATATACACTTTTTCTTTAACTCTTTTATTCTTTTATTCAGCGCATTTACAAGAATTAGCCGAGATCCCATTAACTGTGTGGTCTATGCTCTATATCATTTTCTAAGAATCATATATTCATGTCTTTTTCTTTTGTAGAATTAGAGATTAAATAAAAAATATTTATAAGATCATTTTAAAAGCTTTTTTTTAACAAACTACGTCTTATTGGTTGGCGCAAAGATTAACATGAGATATTATAGTAACTTGTCACGGTAGTTTTGATTGGTAAAATTTGAGATTAAATAAAATATGTATATTTATAACATACTATTTTTCTATATTACTTTGGTTGGATGCTAAGATATTCATTAAATGTTGAGATAGATGTCTATAATTACACGGAGATAGAGAACTTCAATTCATAGTTTTAAAACTTTTTTTAAAGCTAAAATAATTCATTGAGTTGACTCGATTCTGTAATTTGTCAATTTAAACTCTATGGGTGACTCCATAGCAACTAAATTAGTAATTGATTTTTCAAGTTATGTCATCAAAATTATCAAAGTATATTATTATTTTTAGATTAATTAAAATAATATTTTTAAGTAATATAAATTATATATTTATCAATTTTCAGTATTAAAAGAGTAATTATTATTATTATTATTATTAATTTATTTATATAATTAAAATTTTAATATAAATGATAGATCAGTTTCGAATCGACTTCAAGTTGAGTCCACTCTATAACATATTGAGCCTTGTACAAGCTTCGAGTTTTTAAATTTTGCTCTTCAAAATAAATGCTAAATAGTTGTTCTCCGGGTTGTCCGCTGGTTAAAGACATTACTTCATTGTGAAAGATCACTTAGGGTTTAATGGTAGACTTTTAAATCTTTTACTATCTGTACATGTCTGGTATGTTACGAAATCCTGACAATATTTGTAGATTAAAAAGTCTAGTATAAGCTGCTAAGGAGGCAGTTTATCCACGGAGAACTGGCCACTCTTATGCGAAGAGATAAATAAGTTACCTTTGCAGCTTATACTGAGATTTTTCGCACGTGTGTGTAGCACAGATGCATAACTCGGCCGATTCCACTTAAAATCGGCCGATTTAACTTGGATCGGCGGCAATCCGATTTAAAAAATAACATGAATCGGCTAGGCTTGAATCGGTCTGCGAATCGGCCGATTCAAGCCAATTTCACCCGATTCGAACTGATTTCGGAATCGCTTCGAATAGGCCGATTCCAGCCGACGGCAAGGGCGGCAACGGGCGACCGTGGGGGCCGGGGCTGGGGGGCAACAGCGGCATGGGACGGGACGGCGAGGGAGGCGACGGGGCAGCAAGGCAGTGCGGGGCGAGCTGCGAGGGCAGGGCCGGGCGCGAGGTGGGGCGGGGGCAAGCTGCGAGGGGGGGTGGCGAGGCGGGGCGGAAGGCGAGGAGGGGAGGGCGATGGGGCAATAGGGTGGCGACGGGGTGTGACCGGGGGCGAGGGGGCGATGGGGCGACAGGGTGGCGAGGGCTGCAGGGCGGGGCGGGGCAGCGGCAGCGGGGGAGAAGGAGGGATGAAATATAAGTGGCATTCTCGTAATTAAAAGTTGACTCGCCTCAAAAAAATCCAAAAAATATGAAAAAATATCATAAAATATAATACATATTATAACATGAAAATTATATCAAAATGACATATTCTATACTAATAACCTACTAATTTTGATTAAGTTAAAATTTGTGTGTAAGACCGATTCAGGCCGATTCAACTGAACCGATTCCTATTCGATTTAGACCGATTCCGATTCCAATTCCGACTCCTTCGAAAACCGATTCCAATTCCAATTCTAATTTTTACAAATTTGGTATATAGGTCTTCTTTTCCTTCTCCTTGAAGCGATGGTTAGGATTTATTTTTTATTTTTTAAAAAGCAAGCTAACCAAGCTATAGTTGGTCCTCTTGGTTGGTGCTCTTTCGATATCTTTACACCGGCTTTTCTCTTCGCATCTCTTTCAAAAAAAAAAAACTGTTTATAAAGTGGTCCATATTTTTTGAATGCAAAAGAAAATTAACCAATGTATCCAGACCTTTTTCCACATGTATTTTTAACACAAATTCCCACCCTCCCCCCAAAACACACACACAAAAGTGAACTTTTCCTTTTCATAGTAAAAACTTTGTTGCAAACTTGAATTTGAAGCATGACTTGAGCACATAAGATTGCATCCTGTGAAATGTACAACACATGCATGCATTTCTTCATGCAACAAATGAAAGTCATTCAATTAAGTCAGTCTTTATCACTTGGGAAGCAAGGAAAGAAGTTTTAAACATAAACAAATTAAGCTTGTAAGTTAGACATGGAGCCCTACTGATCAAGTACCAACTTCTCTTAAGTTATTTTAACATTCTTATTTTTTTAAAGCTTAGGTACCATAACAAACTAATAATTCTAAAAAAAGTTTAAGCTCTTGTTAGGGCAAAAAACCCTTTAAAATCAAATAATCAATAGCTAGCGTAGAAAGAAAATTTTGCTCTTAGATTTTCTTCGTCTTACGCCATAATCCAAAGAAGCGTTAAGGGCATAAATCTTATTTTAGCATTTATGGAAGAAAATTATAATGAAAATTTAACACAATACAAACTTAGGACCGGCAATGTACTAGCACTATTTTTGCTCATATGTGAATTAAAATGTTGCAAATGCAAAGTATGACAATATGTTTTACCAATACTAAAGAAAAGAGCTTGTTGCAGCTGTTAATAAGTGTGAAAAGAATTATAAAGTCGGTGGGCAGTCAGCGTTAGAAACGCTTGCCGACAGGAACCTTGTCTCTCTACCCATACTAAGCTAACAATCCAGCTTCTCTTATCTTCATTCTTGTTACTTCTCATACAAGCGAGTATGAGTTCCAACTAATCGCTTTTAACTAGTTTAGATTCGATTAGTTACTTATCATCATGAGTTTATCTCTACTCATCATGAAGAGCATCTAATCAAACAAAATTATTACTTTCCATTTTCACTATATTTAGGTTTTGTAAGATCCTTTTTGAAAGAACATGTTACATAATATCTAAATTATATTGATTTAAATGCAAAATTCTGAACCCTTCCCATGTAAAAGACGTAGACGGTAAAATGATAACAGAAATGATTTTATTAAATTGCCACAAATTTTTTTGTTAATTTTTAGAGATATGTTAGCATACATATATATAGTTCAAAATTTTGAGAATTGAACTTGATTTGCAGTACTTATTCGTGCCATTTATATTAATTTTCTAATATTATAATAAATAAAAATTATTATAAAATAGGTAAATATCTTTTAGGAAGCTTAGTATCTGCGGCTGCTGATATATAAATATCAATAGCTTTTAAATTTTGGTTGCCCGCTAGCCTCTAATTAAAAGTAAGGGATTTGGCCAATGAAATTACAACAAAAATAAAAGAAATAATAAATCAAATTATAAGGTACGTCTTTGCATTCAATTAGGTTTATCTTTAAAGTCGGAGTTAATCAAAATTTACATTTAAGATATTAAATTATTATTATAATATATCTTATTATTCAATAAGAATTTATCTATAAAATTAAAGTTTATATATAATATAAATCACACATGGCGCAATATCATGTGTAGTTTGAATCATATGCTTATAGTTTTATAATATGGATAACAATACCCTTTATCATCCAACGGTCAATAACTGATATTAAAGTTAACTTACATATAGAAATATAATGCTAATTATTCTCAATATTTTTTAAGACATGAATGAGTTTTATTGCTATATATCTTTAAATGTTCTGAATTGAAATATAATAACTTTTTTAATTACTAAATGTGGGAGTCAAATTGAGTCAGTTATAAAAAAATCAATTCGGAGTTACTAATGGAATTTAACTCAAAATCACCGATTAAAATCAACTTAGGGTTTTTGGAGTCAAATATGCATTAAAAAACTGAGGGGATGCAAAATATAAGCACTTGAGGGTTTTGTGATGAAGATAAATGATTGATCAGATTGCCCCAAGATTGGTGTTTACATGCAAAAAAATGAGGTGGACACACGAAAGAAGCTCGAGACCTGCTTACAACAGTGAACCATATGATGTGCTCAAGCTTTTCTTCTCTTTTCTCCTTTACCTTCACCTCTCCCCCCACTTGTTGTCTCACTGGTTTCCGACAAGAACAAAGAGCGTAACAGGAAACAGGAAGCAGAGAATTCAAAATAATGGTAATCTTGAGCCAGAGCTTCATTTCTTCATGATCATCACTATGCAAGCCACATTGTGCAGTTTGCAATGAATAAAGAGAGCAACCCATTTCAATGACAAAGCTAAAGAGCAGCCCTTGCTCTCAACAAGTACTGAAAACCTGCTTTTCTACAACCTTTTGTCAATCATGAAAAGGCATTGCAATGACTGAAAAACGAACTTGCATCAAACCATATGATTAGAGCTGAGAATAAAGAGCGGCCTTTGTTGATGATCATGTTTAGAAGACAAGCCACCCTCTAGCATATTTAGAAGCAAAACACCAACACTTTTTCTTTGACCATGACAAAGGCTTGAGATTGACATCCACTCCCAACGATTAAGGGTCCACAGACAGTCTCAAACAGGCCAAAAAACTTCCGATAAAATCGACATCTAGTCGGCTAACAGGACCCTCCTTTCTCTTTGAAATCTATGGATTGAGTGCACCTTCCTGATTTGCCATCCACCCAACAAGCACAAGAACTCCCCTCTCACATGAAAAAAATTTGGGACATAACAGTTTCGGTTTCGTCGTCTTTCCCATCTGGGTTCTACGTCGAATTGACCTCCAACTTTCATTTGAAGCTAACTCAAAACTGTCTCAATAAAGAACATTGTCATCGGAGCCCATTTCTTTTCTTTGGTGTTCATGATTATGATCTTTAACATTTCCATGATTTGATCACACTCCTTGAATGCAGTTTCCAAGCTGAGAAGACTTGTGATAAAGGCAGCAGACGACGTAAGCTTCTTTGGTGCAAGAACATTTGAAATCAATTCCAGCTCTCCTCGTTTGTGTAAGATCAACCTGCTGTTGCAATTAAGTGCTAGCTCAAGACTCAACAGTTGGAGTAGATAACTTATACTAACTCCTCTACTTAATGGGGCATAACTTTCCACTCTCCATTTATGGAGTTGTTGGAAATCTGAATGTAAAGTACGTAAGGATACCACCATATGGCAAACATCACTGATTAAAAGAAAGAACCATTGGACGGAAGAAACACTTTATACCATAGGCTCCTTAATTTATTCAATCTTCTTACCTAAAAGGCATCCCCGGCCCCAATAAAAAATGCTGCTTCACTATTTATTACTTACACCTCAGCATTCTTACAAAAAAAGAGCTATGTAATGGCCGAGACAAATGTAAAGCAAAGAGCTTAGAAGCATCAAATATAATGTAGTAGTCTCCCAGGATTCAAACCACATTGTATTGTACATTACCTTCCATGCAACACAGAAGGAAGCAAAAGAGAGTGAAGGAAATAAGAAGTCATCATCTAGTTAAAAACCCATACAAAAAAATTATAGATGATCTATATTATTCCAAAAGTTGCATGCTTACAAGAATTCTTCTTCTTGTTTCTAAGCTTCAATCACATTTCTATTCTATAATTACGAAGACTTTGCTTCTGCAAACTAATCAAATACCCAAAAATCACGTCTCACCAGAGGCGCCAGTAGTTGCTCGTTTCGAAAATCAAGTAACTATGAGACCAACACCATACATGTTCCAACACTTCATCCCTTCTTCCATCCAGCCCCACAAACATCCCCAAAATCTCTATCTGAAGAGAGTATGTAATCTAGCACCAGCAGTATCATCACCTTCTCAAAAGAAAGCTAAAAAGGAAAGTAGGATGAAAAGAATTCAATAATCCTACAACTGCAAATTCTACAAGACAGAAATGTTACATTGATGAGGCATCCACCAGAACTTCGTTGAGAACATCACTGCTCTCGCCGTCTGCAAACAGCTCTGCATCCTTCTCCTCCTCACTGGAGAAGTCTCGTCTCTCGAGCTTCGCATTGGCCGCAACGAAGATCATCTTCTGGGCACGTTCCATCCCCAACCTAGAATGCCCATGGCCAGAAATCCACCTCAAAAAAGACAAATTGCACTTGAACCCACAAGAAGTAGCATGCATAAATATCAATCTCACGGCGACCTTCCCCAGACACTTGAACTCACTCAAACAAGTCTCCCAAACTAGCCTACTACTCTGCGGATTCGCCACCTTCATCTTCCCCGTCGTCGGATCCCGCTGCTTCATCTGCACGGCCTGTGCATACAGAGGATCAAGCCCTTCAGATCTCCACTTCATGAGCTCCATCAGAGCAATGTGAGCTTCTTCCCTGGACACCAATCTGGTTATTAACTTGTCCACATCCTTCTCTTGTTCTGGTGTAAGGAATTTGAATGGGGAAGGTACTTCCCGCTTATATCTTTGATCAAATACAGAGGATCAAGTATGAATGCGGCAGACCAAGCTGGGTGGTAGTTCTTCTTGAACCTCCTATCAACTATCTTCTCCACCACATTCCCAGCAACATTGTACTTACCACACCAATCCTTTACCTTGCATCTCAGCCCCTCCCATAGAGGTAGGCATTGCCCGACCAGAGGCCGCTCTGATTCAATCTCCTGAGCCATGGCCTTCACCAACTTCACAAGAGAGTGAACAGCCTCCAGTTCCGACCAAAACCCACGTCTCTGATCATCTCCCCGACCTCCCTCGCCGACGGGTCGTCCATGCTCGCCACCTTATACCCCTCGTCGATCACGGCGAGCTGCAGCGGCCGCGCGGCAGCGAGCACGTCCTCCACCATTCTCAACGCCGGCAGGTGGCCGGCACCGTCGTTGGGCGGCAATGCGAGCAGGGAAGCGTGGCCGAACTCGAGCAGCTGGTGCTTGTGTAAGACGGCCCGCACTCTGGAGTGGGAGTTGAAGAGGTCGGAGAGCTTGGCGCAGTTGGAGGACGCAACCTTGAAGACGGGGAGCTCCCTGTACAAGTCCTTGATCAAGCTATGGAAGCTCTGGAGCTGGCAGCAGAGGTTGATCATCCAATGGCTCTGCCTCTCCAAGTTGCGCAAAGCCTTGGCCTTGAACCGGTCGGCAACTATGCCCACGCACTTCTCCGGCGAGACGTCGTCCACAGCCCCCCGGAGCACCTCCTCGGCGTACCTGGACGCCGCCCGGTCGCCGGCCAGCACCGCCCGCCGGAAAACGCTGGTCCCGTTAGGGAGGTTGACGGTGAGCGTGACGAGGCCGGCGTGCCACCCGTGGGACGCGAGCTGGAAGAAGAGCGAGTCGCGGATCTTCGCGTCGGCGTCGGCGACGGCGCTGGCGAAGCGGGCGTCCAGGCGCGGACCGAGGAGGTCCCGGCGGTGCAGCGCCGGCAAGCCGAACTGGTTGAGGAAGGCGCGAAACTTGGGGTGGTCGGCGGCAGCGGCCAGCGACACGGCGCCGCAGGACTCGTAGAGCCAGTCGGCGAGCAGGCCGAGCGCGGCCTCGGCCTGGGCCGGGCCGGCAGCCGCCGCCGCGCCCGGCCACGCCTTGGGGCTCTTAAGCCGCTTCACGCTGTCTTCCAGCATGGCCAGCGCGCCCAGGTCCTCCTTCCCGCCAGACAGCACCAGCTGCCGCTCCGGCGCAGGCGAGACAACCGGGTAGACGACGATGGCGGCGGTGGTGGCGGCGGCGATCGGCGGCCGCTTTCGCATTGGGGGAGCGGAGATAGGGGCCGTGGTGGAAGGAGAGGAGGAGAAGTTGGGGCAGGTCCCGCGCTTGAGGTGCTCGGAGGCGGTGCGGGAAGGGTTGGAGGCGGAGAAGGTGGAGTCGCAGAGGCAGCAGCGGAGCTTGACGGCCTTGGGAACGGCGGTGTCGGGGTGGTGGAGCAGCAACGGCTCGAGGTGCGACCAGTACCACGCCCCCTTACCCTTCACCGCCTTGTTCCTCACCGCCAACAGCCCCTCGTACCGCTTCTGCACCGCCCTCGCCGCCGCCTCCTCCGACGCCGCGGCCGAGCTCTCCCCCGTAGCCGCCCGCCATCTTCCTTCTTCTCTCCGCTCCTCACTCGCTATCCTTCTTCTTCCATCGTCGGAAGTAGCAAGCTTTCCTGTCGGTGGCATTTAACCCAGGGTATATCGCCGGCTTTCCATGGCGGAAGCCGGCGATCTCCAAAACCCAATTCCCCAAGTATCAATCTTTCTTTTTTCTTCTTTTCTTTCTCCCTTTCCCCACCAGTCCACTAGTATACTATATACTAGTTACACTCAGTTGCTACTTCTTTGATGAGCTTAACTGTAGATTGCTTGCTCACTTTCTCAATCTTGTCGCCACTGCAACAGAGGCCTTGGATAGGGGGACAGAAAGAGAAAGGTGGAGAGAGATTGGGGGGAAGATGGCTTTTTTTTTACAATTGTGTTGCATCACTTCCCTTATATGCTGCTGCCTGTGAGGTCAGGAGGTGGGGTGGGAAGATGGGGGGCCTCCTCTATTCCATTTTCCATGGCTTCTCTCTTCACTTTCTTCCTTTTATTTCTCTTCCCTGCTCTCTGCAACCATTTTCTAAGATTTTGATGAGCTGAAGAGACTTGCTTTTTTTTTTCTTTTTTTTTGACCTTGCTCATGTGGGTAATTGGGAACATGGACAAGGGAAAGGGGCAACCTAGGAATTCAATGAGGGGTGCCCATCTCTGCCTCTTTTTTCTCCCTTGTCTGGCCTATGTTGACCACTGCAATGGTCCATTCCACTTTCAATGCTTGTGTTCTTCTCTAAAATATACCCCTACAGGGGAGAAAATATACATACTCTACAATACCATTGATGTGAAGAATACAGTTGGATTGGATATATTATAATCAAGCAGCTATGAGGTCACTGTTTGTAATTATTTATATTATAATACAACAGGTGAAATCCAAGAGACGATATCCCCCAGATTCAACTGCTTCTCCAGCTTCCTTCGAAGATTATGTATGTTTTATGTATAGGGGCAGGGGACCCAGCAGTCTTGACTGATTCTTCCTCTCTATCTTCTGCAAAAGTCTATGATGGGTTTTCCATATACAGTGTGAAACCTCTTTGATGCATAAACTCTTAATCTGGCACTGTACAAAAATCTGAGCGGGAGTTCATGAGCAGCCACTGGGGCCTTTCTGCATCTATCTCTTCTCACCTCAGACTCACCTTGACTTTCTGTGTCTTGCGTGACCATCCCCCATCCCATTTTTCCCATTTATACATTCATGGTTTTTTTTAAAATATATTCATGGTTGAAATTGAAATTGGTTGTACTTGTCAGTTATTTGTCAGATCTTTTGGTGGTAATTCCTGATTAGATCACTTTGTACTTACACACACTGTGACTTGATATTTTGTGGGTATTTTTTAATAGGCAACTGAGGTAATATTCTTCGTGGGTTGACAACTTGTCATAATATGTAAATAACTATTTTTCCTACTCCTTTGAGATTCTTTTAGCATGACCACCATTAAATTGTTCTTGATAATCGACACCTCTTTGATTTTGCTCCAAATGAGTTCTAGAAAGTAACAGCTGCTAAGATAGCAGCATCCATTTGACATTCTGCAAGGGGATTTATGGTGCATTCTAAGAGATGTCAACTATTCGATCAACTATTGAATATGAGGATGCTAATGGATTTATTATGCAATATGTATAACAAGAACGAAGTTAGAACCTTGCAGGCCCATGTCCTAATTGATAAAATTGACTGGCAAACAATATTGTTCTGCATAAAATGAAATAATTGATCAATTTGTTCAACCCCGAAGGTTGGGAATAAAGTTTAAAAGCAAAAAACCAGATTCCCTTTTGCAGAGTTTATTCATGGAGTTGAATGAACTTAATTGCAGAATCATTCAGGGAATTTGTAGCAGTCATTTTTATAAGGAAAACTAGTCAAAAAGTTTATTTATTTTACACGATAGTACTACTCAAAAGTTCTTAATTTGATTATGATTGATCAAATCTCCTTTATTTTGAAGCCAGGTGAGGACAATTAGGAATCTTGTAGCAAAAAGCTATATGCTAGAATGTATTAAAGTTTATGGAGTTAAAGAAGTAAAGTTAATGAAGTTTGTTAGTTTGGGATCTTGATCCATGTGAGTTTGTAAGTTAAAGCTATTTGATGAAAAATATTATGTAATTATGTGGTCAATAAGAAATTTGAAATTATGGTAGCATTCTTGCAACAAGTTAATGTTGTTTGCTTGAAAAAAATAAAACACATAATTGTTAAAAATTGATGATTGATCAAAGTCGAGTCTAATGAAGTCACTTACAGTAGATTTTAATGATATATATAACTATATGCTAGATTCTATCTCCAGAGTTAATCGAGTCAGATAACACTATCTTACTAGTGACATCTTGTTATCTTTATTGTCATTCTTGGAGTTTTCCAGAAAATCTATAAGATAAAATTAATTTACCCTCAGAAGTTGGATAGGCGGGGCTAATTTAATTTTGAAGTTCTTAAAATATTAACAAGAGTATTTTCTCACACATCATGCTTGGCTTACTGGTACTTCTATGTTTCTTTAGTGTTTTCTTCTCTCTTTTTTCTCCCAAATTGACAGCTAATTAAGTAAAGAGTTAATTATAATTATAACAATATTATTTAATCTAACCAGCTAGTAAAAAGTGTGGAAAATTTCATGACAAATATGTACACATTTGCCGACACATCGTTAAAAAAGATAAATTGAACTTGCCCACAAAATTTTAAATATAGGCTAGCTAGTTCAACCATATATTTATTGATCAGTAAATGAAAATCATTAAACAGATACACGAGCAAGCACAACGCTGAGACGTGCAGAAACTGGAGAAGCCAAGTAACATCAGAAGATATGTCAAAGTGAAAGACTTAGAAAGAGATAATACAAGGATCCAAAGAACAAGAATAAGCGGTAGCAATTGAAGGAACACACGAAGCCTAGCAACTTGTTTGCAAGCACTCCTTGACAGCGACTAGCTAATTGGCTGGGGGAGAGATCCGAGTACTTCCAACAGATGTGGAAATACCCACATCAGCAAAAACCATATACAAAAAATTATAAACACCCAAAAATGTTCCTATTTACAATGCTACAAGTGAAAAAGAACAGGTGTAACAAGGCAAGTCAGGACCCCGGACCATGTTCTTTACTACCGTAACGTACCTTTTTTAACCAGAGCATGCATGCTTAAGTACTGTTTTCACTGTTTAGCTAATTTGTAAGAATGCTGTTTTCTCCATTCTCACCATCATGTGTTCCTTCTCTTCTCACCTCTCCAATTTCAATCTTCGCTTTCTTTTCATCTCACCATTGCTTTCGAGTACTCCTACCATTTGTGGGATTTTACTAGCTTAAGTGAGAGCTCATGAAACCTGCCTCATGGCAACAGATGCAAGAAGAATGCAACTGGGATTGGGATGATGGGGGAAGTACCCACATGGGTTTTATCTCTATCATCGCATACATGAACAGAGAGGAGTTGGGAGAGGGCGGTCAAGTCGCAGAAATTGGGGAGGTCTGACAGATTAACAGAGGGAGGAAGAATATTGAGCTGGCCATTTCGAGGGGAAGAGATAGCCAGGTCTTGCCTTTGAGGGCACGTGAATCGGCAATCCGGACTCGGTGCTGACATGTCCTGTGCTCATGTCCGAGTTGGCTGTTGACTGACTCACTTGGTGAGGAAGTAGAAATAATATATATATATATATATATATATGAGATAAAGTTTATCAAAGCAATCAAAAATTTTATGTCATAAAGTTAAATTTATGTTGTCATTGTGATCGGAAGTCCTAGATTTGATTAAAAAAAAATCCTCACCCACTTTCACCGGCAGCCGTATTCCAACCATGACTGGGAGGGCAAGGCAGGGGGACCGGCTGGGTGGAGGGGGCAAGGGGGAGAGGGAGAGGGGGGGAGGAGGGGGCGACCAGGTGGTGGGCGAGTAGAGGGGGAGGGGCGAGGGGGGTGGGTCGGCAAAGGGGAAGGGGACAACAGGTGGGGGAGGGGGAGCATCCACGACGGGCAACTCCTCCCCTCCTCCGCCAGCGACAACTCCTCCACCAACGATAATTACTTCACCCGCAACAACTCCCTCCCCATCCGCAGATACTCACCCCTCCCCTGTGGCCAATTTCGCTATCGTTGTCACGCTGCCCAACCCCACCAACGTCGTCACCATTGGACATGAGGTGGTGGCGGTTGTGGGTGTTATTGGCATCGTCGTTATCGTCGGCCCCATAGGAGGAATCAGGAGGAATTGGAGTCAGAGTCACAGTTGGAGGGGAGCAGGATAGCGAGGAGCCACAACAAGACTTGATAATCTTGCCACAACAAGACTTGATGATTTGGGTTGTCTTATAATCGGACAGTCCAGATCAAATATTACTTTATACTTATATATATATATATATATATATATTTAAACTAATAGATCTGAACCTAAAATTTGGAGCATGAAATTTTTCTGCCCCTCGTGCAAGAAAATGTATCTCATATATATATATATATATAATATAGTATACTATAGATGAATAAATGAAGTTAGTTGATATGAGAGACACTTTTCGTGGAAAATATTCACTATAATGTTTTTACATAATAGCCTTTTTCTGATCTATAATATTCGTTTATAAAAGTGTTGAAATAAATTTAAATATTATTTACATAATTATTAATTTTTGTTGTTTTTAAAGAAAATTTTTTAGTCATGCCAATTTAATTTGTGCCCTAAAATGTATGTAGGTATTTCGGTAAACTTAAAGAAAAACGGATACTACTCGTTTTAGTAAACTTGTAATATCCGGGTGCATTTCCGGCCAAGTTAATTTTGGTGTGGCTAAATTTTTTGAAAAAATGTCAATTAATTTAAATGACTAATAATTGAGAATAAAAACTTTTGCTCTGGGAACAACTCATGCGAGCTTATAAATGTTCAGATTAGCAATTTTAATGCTTCTTTAGACAATAACTAATTATAATAAGTAGAATGTAAGTATTTTTATTGAGACAAATGGACGCTTAAACAAGCTCTGCTGATAGGTTGATTTTGGTTCAATGTTTGACTCACAAAAAACTTGATGAGAAATTAGACTATAGTGCAAATGAAACAAGTTTGGAATTGAGTCTCTCAACTTGAAGCTCAATATTTTGTATAAAAAACTATATTTCAAGTATTTTATAAGTGATCTTCATGAAATGTGCTTAGAATAATAAAAAATGGTAATTTATGGCAGTTTCACATAAAGATATTATGTTTCGATTGCATTCTGTACTATTTTATTTTATAATAACGTAACCTATTAAACTATTTCAGTACTTAAAATCATTTTTGTGTGTGTTAATTTAATCTAAATGGAATATAGTAAATATAAATTAAATTAATTCAACCTTGAATAGCACTTGAACTTGAATTAGCAGCTCTAATACTAACATATTCAATTTAAACTCGAAAACAAAAAACAAAATTAAACTAGCAAAACTCAAACTCAAGACGCTCCATAACCACTCCCTAACAATGAAGTTTGTGGAGAAAATAACTGATTATGATGACGGTCAAATTTGGGTGATAAAATGATTATTGATGTCAATATCTGAGTAGGACCATGTAGTTGATATTTGGTGATTGATCATGGTGATCAAAGAGCTTGTCAATTTGATATTTGGTTTGAGTTCACATCAATCAGGATAGGGGGACTAGATGAGATGAGGAGGAACAGACTGCCGAGTTGAAGTGAGAAGAAAAGAAGAGCAGAGTAAATAAATTTAAAGAAAAATAAAACAAATGGTATCCAGCTCTTTCCAACAAAGGTATACAGTAGATTCTGCCGGCTAGACAACAAGTACAGAATACAGATACGGCAAATCCAATGAACAATACATATCGACACTCACTTGTAAACATGTTACCAATCAATTTACCTCGTAAAAAATAAAGTACCCATCAAGTTATTTTTATTTTTTAAATTAGAAAATGTACCAATAGGCCAAACATTTTTAATTATCTTTCTGTTTTTGAGGTAAAAAGAGTTATCTTCTCCTGCAGGACTGGTTGGAAGCTTATGAATCCAATCCATAGCTCCTGTAAAAGGCGATACTAATTTGATAATTAAAAAAGAAGAAGAAGCTTGTGCTCTTAGGCTAGAGGACCATCAAATTATTAGTCCATACATACTTTGCTGGGCCAAAAACTTGAGGGTGGAAGAGGCCCAAAATTGGCATGCATTCAAGAACAGTTATATTCTATGGGACTATGGCTGGTGTCAATAGCTTAATTTCGCTCACGCTTCAAATTAAGTGAGCACAAGCCATTTCAATATGTTGATCTTAAACTGCAAGGAAATAAACCAAGTAGAGGTGAAAAAAGCCCGACCTAAGAAGCAATAAGATGAGCAGGATATCAATTTTGAGTTCACTCAATTTAACTATTATGCCCTAACACTGACGAGCGTTCTCTGTTAATTACCAAGTATATTATGTGTACTCGTTTTTAACTTTTCTTAAGTCGATGACGTTACACATATATTATACCCGGTTAATTGGTCTGTATAGTTCGTATTCCCCAAATCACTAAGACGAGACATTGATAGTCTGTTCAAAACAAGTATCAAACCGTTCCTGGAAAGGTTTCCTCAACCAACGGGCCAAGTCGGAGGAGACATTGAGTATTAGTTGTTACATGTTAACGAGTTCATACAAGAGTACGGCTAAGAACTTTTCGAGTCGGAGGCCACTCTGCTTCTCGTTGCATGTCTGATATGTGAAGAGAAGGCTGGCCATCATATTCGCAAAGATCATGAAAATGGAATGGAAAGCTTGGGGGTTTGCCTACCGCACAGTGAAGCTTCAGTTAAAACAAGAATTAGTTTGTTTAAGTTCGTGCATTGACTTTTCACAGTTTTATCACAATTGCAAGATTCCAAGCTTCACGGTGTCAGCTAAATCCGTTTGCTACCAATTTTTTTAATTTTTGTGATACCTCTTTTTCAAAATTTCAAATTCTTTGATCTAATATTGTAAAGCAACCTTCCAAATTGGATCAAATCCTTTGATCCAATTTCAAAACACCACCATCATCATCATCATCATTATTATAATCAACTACATCCCCAGTTGCTTTGGGGTAAAAAAATTGAAACATCCCTACTTTATCTCCATAAGTTAAGAGGAGATAATAAAATAATTCAAGTGACAAGTTTTGTATCAGAGCCGAAAGGCATAAATGGAAGAAGCTTAATGCTCTCAAAAGGTCCTATAACTATGTTTAGAAGAAAACAATTCAGAGCACTTAGGGTTGATCATCAAACCACTAAATCACGACAGTTTTTTCTTTGTGCCAAAAAATGTCACGAAGGTCACAATTTCAAGATCAAAATCAAGCTCATCTCTAGTTCTGAAGACCAAAATGTTCACAAAAAATATCTGTTTTGTTACAACTTTCCAACACTAACACTATAAACTTCTTTACACAACTATGAAAAATGAAATAGCAAAAATCGGCAGAGATATTCAACGAGCTTTATCTTATAGTAAGAAGAGAAGTCATTATCTAGACATATGAAATTCGGCTTTTATCAACTCATGATCTCCTGGTTGCACGGCTGGTAATCGAAAAGGCACAATATAAACAAACATCTGATACAATTTCAGAACTGACCACACAATAAGTTAGAACTAAATCATTGGCCTTTAATGTAAAAATAGACAACTTCTCTTAAAACCATCATGATCAAGAAAAAAGAAAGCGTACATTCTGCAATACACCACCGTAACAGATGATGCGCAATACCAATGACTTCCCAAAACTTAATGCAAGAGGGGATTTTCAGTGTTGTTACTATTTCGTTTTTTGATCAAGATCACCATTAACATTGCTTGTTGTTTGTTCGATTTTCTTCCATTGCTCCCTTAACTGCCAACGATCCAAAACACAAGAGTCAAGCTATGTTTAAGATCAGTGGTAAAATTACTTCCTGAGAAACAACTTTAACTTTATTAAAAGTAAGATATCAAATGAACTAGCAATTCAAGGTTTCCTACCTTGGAGAGATGTTCCTTCTGGTACCGATAACCCTAAGGCAATAGAAAACCAGCATGAACAACTTATTTAATATGTTCACAACAATCTAAAAGATGCTTTACTTTTTGTTTACGAGAAGCAAATACTAACCTTGTCAGTACCATACAAATAATCACAATAGGTAAAAACAGATGCAAAGTTGCTTTGACTTTGTCCACCAACATAGTGATGGTAATCATGGTACTCCGCTCCCCCATAGAAAGGTATGTACTTGGTGGGACTTAGAGGAAAATCATAACTGCAGCAGTTAAAGCCATATCAGACAGGATTTTAGAAGTGTTCAAATAACACGAGAAGAACCAAACATATTTTCTCAACAAAAAGGTACAATTAAGAAATCAGGGAAACTAATCGTTTTCTACTGGATCCACCAGGACCACAACCTCAGTTGGCTAAAACTAGATTTTAAGGAGAAGACAAGGCAATCCGCTGACTACACATATAGTCAGGAAAAAGGAACAGTTGAAAAGATTGGCAAGTAAAATATAGCTTGTTTAGCTAAGGTGAAATACTCTTTAACATTATCAACTTGCAAAGAAAAAGAAATATAGAGAAAAGAAAACAGTAACAACATCATGGAAAGATGCTAATGAATAAACAAAAACTTTATGAAATCCAAATTCCAGGATCCTTACTGGCATGTGCTTATAAATAATAGATACATAAAATTTCGAGGGCTATTCTTCTCACAGCATCTTTATTGAGCAGATTGGCCACAACATGATCCTAGCATGCATGCCTTCTAATATGAAAAGTAACAGAAACAGCCAAACACAGGGAGGGAGCTATGGCCATGGTTAACACCAATCCCTTATAAATCACTAATCAAATGAAAGCAATGAATTAAATTTAATGTAGACAAGTAAAATTGGTCAGTGCTAACGCATGAGAACTATAACTACAAAACTTGAAAAATCAGTCTATACAATTACATCAAGAAATTGGGTTGTGGACAAGATGATAAACAGGGTTGGGGGAGGGAAGAGGCCTACCATCGTTTATCAGAACCAACCATAGAACTTTCAGTTGCTATGCATGTATTAAAAAATAATGTTCTTTCTAGCATGAGATATCATTATTATTTTTCCAGTAGGTTGAAGTCCGATTTAAAGTACTCCAGAGCTTGCTTTACAGAAAAGGTATTACAGCTTGTAAGCCAAGAACCTCTAATTACCGAATTAGACTTCTTCATGAGCTGAGAAAGTAGATATACTCTGCAAAGATCATTTAGAGGATCTAATATACATTGATAACATTAAAGTCATTGTCATTGACCAGATCCAAAATAAACATTTTTTAACAAACTTTTTCATAAAGAACTGTGATATTGCACACAAAAAGATAATGTAAATCCAAGCATGCAAAGAATATATGCTTTGAACCAACATCAGGATGGGAAAGCTTCCATAAAGCATTAGGACCACTGGGGATCCCTAAAACACGTAAAACATTCCTGGTTCCCAACCACATTCCCACCTTTAACAGTAACAACAAATGCAAGGCATGTTGGCAACCGCAGATAAAAAATAGAAAACGAATAGGAAATACAATCACCAACGTCCAATGAAAAGCAACAAATGGAAAAAAAATGGGAACAGTTAAAAAGAAAATTTCAAACAACAACATACCCGCTGTGCGTCTCAATGGCTTCCATCTGCCTCAACGCAATCCACAGCCAGAAGGTGACCATGTGCCCAGGAACCAGTGCCGGACCCATGAAGGAGGGGATGCCAAGGATTAGCACCTCCGCCCAGTGGGCGTACGGCGCTGCAAATCCAATGGGGGCAGTGAACTCATGGTGAACCCTGTGGATGTTCTCATACCCCCATTTGCAATGGAGGAACCGGTGGATCCAATAGTTACCATAGTCCTCAATCAGGAAGTACACCAAAAGCTGTAAGATTATTTCCCATCCAGAAGGCAATGGCAGCCCCGTCCGGATTCCTACCAACTGCAAATCCATCAAATCCCATCAGATTACACAAACTCAAACTAAAAACCAAACTTCACTCCAATGTAGATTATTACAGGGCAAAGGATACCCCAATCAATACAATTGCTTGAGCCAATACACAATGAATGGGTAAAAAAAATAGAGAAACTGACATCAAACTGACAAACAAGAATTAAAGAGATAGACCCAAAAAAACACAGCAAATGAAATCACACAAATTTTCCAAACTCAAGAATGGGAACATTACTAAAATGTGGATCACATACAAAGCTCTTTAATCAATACAATTCCAGCAACTAACAGGCTATATATACCCTCTCTTATGATTGCAAAAATAAAAAACGATAAAAACACAGCAAAAGCTAGAAGATTGGATCACTACCGACCCAAAGCAACAAAATTGAATCCAAACAAACTGATTTCACAAACAAGAAAGGAATAAAAAAAAAACACACACACACACACACACAAGAAAAGCCATGATGAATGAAAATAAAACAACAAACTTGGAAACCTTGACAACGGGGTAGGACGACAATTGGAGCGGCCCGACGACGAGGAGGAAGGTGCGCATGACATCCTTATAGCACTTGAGCACCGACGCCGGCGGAAGCCGGACCTTGGGCTGGAGCTTGTACTTGTCCAGCGACTTGGGCCGGCGGAGCTCTAGCAGCGCGAGCGGCAGCGGCGCAAGGGAGAAGATGAGGAGCAGGAAGACGAGGTTGTGGCAGTAGATCCAGAAATCCGGCATGTCCGCCGTGTACAGGAACCACACCCTCTCCGCCGCCGTCAAGCTCCTGCCAAGCGCCTCCTCCGCCGCTGACATTGTCCGGTAAGGCAACATTCCTCCTCTCCCACCACCTCCTCCTACCACAAAAGTGAACAAGACCCACAAAGCAGGATGAGGTGGTATGAAGGTGAGAATGAGTCGTGTTTAGTATATATCTGTAGTGCTATATAAGGAGGGAGGGAGGGAGGGGCGGCGGTGGGAAGATGAAGGGCTGGGACAGGTGGGGTGGCGGACAGGTGGGAGGGCCAACCTGTTAATATTATTTATCGGGGTGGGGGGAGAAGGAGGAAGGAGGTTGCCCGCATTTCTTTATTTATTTATATTTTGTTTTTTTGTCCAAATGAGAGGGATTTGATTTTTTTGAAGTTAATTATGAACTTTTGTCTACTTTATTCAAAAATTAGTCAGGGTTGTTATCGAAAAAAAAGAAAATATATGCGAGAAAATAAATAATAAATAAAAATAATAGAGCTTTTTTCTAATATTTTTTACGTGTTTAAATAAATAAAATTAAAAAATAAAAAAACAAGTCATAACATTATCACTATTAAAAATATTTCTACACTAGGTACGCATGTATTATTGTCCTATATATATATATTATTGTTTTTTGAATAAAAATTAATTTTAAATTTATGTTCTAATATTTAAAATGATATAATTTCTAATAATTATCTAAAAGTTTAGAGATGTATTGAATGCATTCATTTGTTATTTTTAATCAAATGGATGCGATCAACTTTGCTCTCTTGTATTTTTTTCTCTTGGTCCCATGTGCATAATAATATAACGTTCTTTAAAAAAACTAAAAATATATTATATTATCACAAAAAGGTTCAACTTCTAAGGTTCATTTAATTAAATATTTCTTAATTTAATCTCACATTTAATGTAACACCCCGTTTCGGCTCACCCGTGAACCGACCCGGAAATGTCACCGGCGACCGAACCGTTCGTTAATCTACTAGATTCGGTTAAGCCGACCAGGATCTACTCTCGGCGTCTCAAGATGGAGATGCAAATATGAAATGCATAAATGGGAACGATTGGGTTCTAACGGAGTCCTACATGCATGCTATGATGTACAAGCAAAATAAGACAAAACAACAAATGAAAAACCAAAAGAAAATATATATTATTTTATGAAAATACGATAACACCTAACAATCTACCATGACATTAAATCATTATCTCATTCGTTTTTACCCGAGCCGAGTCTGAACTCCAAGGCTCCCTACTCAGTCATATTTATCAGTTCGTTTCATAACAAGTAATTCATTCAAGACAAAAACATTGTAATAATCATTCACACAGCATTAACACACCGTCATTATACGTTACACGCGGCAGGTACATGTGTGCGCGGTTCCGTGCTGCTCCTCCGCAGTCCCGACAGCTTTCATCGCTCGCATTCCTCACCTACATATATATAGAAAAACCGTCAGTAACGAGTGTTACCGGCCCGGAAAATAACTAATATCAATCTGGCACAGGAGAGCAAACTCTCCTGTTGAATCAAAACCATATACTTCCTCAAGAACTCTCATCAGGGCACATACGGGAGCCGTCGCCGTCGGGCCGTCGCCCTCGGGTCGACAGCGTCCCCCTATCTTTCTCATCCTCATACCTTGGCCATTCCTCTATCGCTTCTCGCATCAAATTTCATTCCTTACCGCCCTCTGCACCTTCCATATTACTCCTGGCCTTGAGCACAAAGGCCGAGCACTCTCAGGCAGTCGCCTTCAGTACCCTTTGAACCACAAGTCTAGACATGCGCTGCATTGCAGTACCCGTAAACCTCCACACTTCTCCGGGTTTGAGGAACTCAAAGGTGGAGTTGTCCGGATCCTTCGGGAACGAAGTGGGTTCTCCCCAGCTCCAGAGCCCGCTCTTCCGGGCACACGCCCTATCTGAAGACGTGGCCGCAAGTAACCCTCATTCCATCTCTCACCGAAAACACGAAAACTATATATATATAGGCCTGGGTTGGGATTTATACAATAGGCCCGAAGGCATCGTGAGCTGGATCTGAAGTTCGAAAACAAACTCGAGGGATCTCATCCTCGAGGGTTATTAATCCGAAAAAAGAACTGTTGGCTAAATGGCCCGAGTTAAGTGGGATCCGATAAAACGCCACTTAACTCGTCCTGCACATGATAAATCAAATAAACAATAGAGTAGCGTAAAACAGAGAACGAGTCCTAAACGGACCTGGTAGAAGCTCCAAACGGGTCCACGCGCCTAGGCGGCGAGCTCCTACACCGTACCTACACAATCAAGCTAAAAACTAACGCCCGCATGATGAATCACACATCCTATAGCATGCACACACAATCAACACAACCACGCATCAATCAACACACATCAACCTATATCAATTCTAGCAAGTCTACTTAGGCTAGTTGCATTAGATCATGATCATTACCTAGTTACACTAATTAATTTCTTAGCCTCCATTTTTAACACCACTCAACCAAACAATTTCATACTTCTATTCTTAATCAAACCTACATTAAAAATATATATATTTATAACACCCACACAAATCCTGGCATGCAATTCTAATAATCAATATTTTTAAATAATTAAATTAAAATAAATTATACCTCGCGTCGTCGAAAATCGGCGACGGCTAGGGTTTCCGTTTCGTGGCTCGAAACTCGAATTCGGCACCTAGCGGCGTCCGAAGTCCGATCAGATTGGACCAGGTGCGTTCGGCGGATGATCCGGCGAATTTCCCACGAATCCAATTTTCCGGCGGTTCCGGCGGTTTTCCGGCGAGTGTCGGCGGTTTTCCGGCGGATTCCAACGGTTTTCCGGCGAGGATTCGGGACGGGGCAATCAGGGGGTCTATCGGCACCAGCTCGACGAGCTTGGTCCGATGGCGGTGTCAAACAAGGTAGCCGAGGCGGCGATGGCCGTCGGCGGCGGCGTCGAAAATGGGCGGCGGCGGCGGTGTGCTCCGATCGGGGCTCCGGCCGGCCTCGACGGCGGTCGGGAGGATGGGGGAAACGTCGGCAACGGCGAGGGGGTGGTCGTCGGGGTCACAGCGGCGGCGGAGCGGCCCGGACGGCGGCGAATCACCGAGGGAGCGCGTCGCGGCTCGTGGGGCGATTCCGGCGTCGTGGCGGCGAGGCGGTGGCCGGGGTGGGTCGTGGCGGCACGGCGACTGCACGGCGGGGCGGGGCGGCGTCGATTGGCGGCAGCACGGCGTCGGCGGCGGCGGCGGCAGCGACGAGAATGAGGGGCGGCGAGGGTTTGGGTGAGAATGGTCGGAGGAAGAAGAAGTAGCGTGCGATGGCATTTTTGTAAATTAAACTTGACTCGACTCCGACTCGAGTCAATAATAATAACTATCTCCTAATAAATCCTAAAAAAAATCCAAAAAAATTGGGAAAAATCCCGTAAAATCAAACAACACAGCAACATCCAAATGATATGCTCTATAACTAATAACCCACCCAAACTCGCCTATATCGCGTCCTAATTCGTCATTCGGCCCTAAAAATATTCTACGATCAAATAAAAATAACAATCAATACTGCATACCTCCACATACTTGATAACCCATTTTTCATCATCTTTTAGGCGTTATCATCGTATACTTGAGCATACATGACTCTCATCGCTCATAACTCACAGCTGGCCTCAACTCAGCTCGCGGTCCATGAAGCTGACTCGACTCGAACCGACAGTTGAACCGACTGGTTCACTCCCGTAAAACTCTGACTCGAGTCACGGGTTTTACATTTAATATCTATTGAGATAAAATTATTTGATAAATAAAAATAAACTATAAGTTTTTAACTTGATTAATCACTATTAAAAAAGATAATTTAGTCCATTAATTTGTATTTTCGACTAGGTTGTTATATGTACCATGGGTTTATTGCTTTAGATATATATATATATATATATATATATATATATATATATATATAACGAGGTTAACTTGCTTTGTGTTGATAATTGATTCTGCTCTTAATCTATCTTAGATTGATTGTTTGGATGATTAGAATTTGATCCATGTTGAATTTATTATGTTCCGCTTGCTTTGTGTTGATAATTGATTCTCCTCTTAATTTGTCTTATGTATATGAATTATATTGATTGTTTGAATGATTGGAATTTGATCATGTTTAATTTATTATTTTCCAGTTAAAATTAGTCATTCACAACTCAAGCTTAGTCTTAATTGAACTTGTGCACCGACTTAGTAGAATAGTTTTTTAAATAAATTTTTTTAATCAGTCTTTGGCGTCTGATTAGAAATAATAATAATAATTGTTTGAGGATCCATGGACTACTCATATCCACAAAATCCATATTACAATAATAATGAGGAATCATTTCTCGGGCTTAATATACTTAATTAGTTGATCTATATATATATATATATATATATATATATATATATGAACTATGCTTTATATACCTTATATGAGTTACACATTTAATTTAAACATTTTTTAGTAAGTGTTACAAAATGGTATATATATAAAAAATATGGTACATAAGTAAGAGGCTAATAAAATTTATTTTAACACCATTATTATGTATTTTTAAATTTTTAAAAGATGTACAAGTTAGTAGATATTTTACAATTACTTTGTATTATAATTACTTTAATAATTAAGATGAAAAAGTTAAAAATATTAGATTATGTTGAAATTTTATAATTGCCCTTATTATTTATTTTTTTATCTATATATGTAATTTTTAAATAGTCACTAATTTTTTTAATATAAAAGGTGTAATTCATATAAGATATATGATGTGTAGTTCATGTATATATAGCGCATATATATATATATATATATATATATATATATATATATACTTAATTAGAAGTAAAGAGATAAGAGTGGATTATAAATTTAACTATTTGGATTTGTTACCAAATTAATCAATGTCGGAAAGGGGGAAAAAATCAATATGAATACGATGCATCGGTTTTTGGATCGTTACGCTTTTAAGATGTAAAATTGCAAATGCTGATCGTCAAAATAATAGGTAAATAAATCAGACTTGGTGATGCTAATTTTTTCACGAATTTGTGATCCAATCGGAGCTTGTGGATCGACAAATTAAAGGACGAGCTTCCAAATGTGACGTAGAATTGCGTGGAAGAAAATATATAGAATTCAAGGTGGATCGGTATTGCATGTGAGGAGCCAAGTAGAGTCATTTGTAACACAATCTTCATGTTATTTTTAATGATGGTATTGACAATAATTTTAATAATTTTCATGTAATTGTTAAGAGTTGAAATTATTTTTCTATTGTTGACCCCAATTCTATCTAGCAGAAAAAATCCCAATCAGCATATAACCTGTGCAATGTTCACCATTTGATTTTTTTTCGTTTTTGCTTTTAAAGTACGTGTATCTTTGGATACAGCAATTAAGAAGTGCTAAGTTTCGATCCGGAGACATTGATAACAAAAAAATTATAAAATTCTAAGCACATTGTTTACGTTTTTCAGGTTAGTTGTACCCTAGGAATAAGTGGAAAATAGTAGATTAGCCCACAGACTCTTAATAAAAGATGGCAGAAAATAAGGGTAAGGGTTAATTAAGATTTGGTGTGTTATTTGTTAAGGCAAGAAGCTGTAGAGTCAAGAGTATGTAAGGGTGGGTTTTATTATTCTCATTCACATCCTAAACGGTGTGTATAATAATCCTTGATGGCCAACCAAACAGCTAGTTATAAAAACTATTTAGATGGAAAAAATTTAACCCATGTAAAAGACATTCTACAACGCATTCGCAGCTAGGCTTTTAATTGAGCACGTAGGCTTGTGAGCATTTGACGTTCGGCTCTACTGACTTGATTTAAAACTCAATATTTTTATATTCGAATTTGTATTCAAATTTTACGAGTTGAGTTTAAGTAAGATAGTGTTCGACTCAATTCTACTGAGTTATAGCTCAAATTTCAATAAAAATTGACTTATAATTTGACTTAATAATATAACATAATAATATATATAATATCTAAACTTTAATCATCTAGTTTTTTATTTTTTATTTTAAATATATTTGAACTGGGTGGATTTTTAAAAAGTCAAGGAAAATTGTCGTCGACCGGGTGTACCCAAGAATACAAAACATCAGATTTTGAGTCGCGTACACTCTTAACCATGTATACCCCCAAATATTATAAGAATGTAACCACGTGGATAAGCCCTCCAGGAAATGAAACAAGGTGGATGATATATTGACTGATTGATTGAAGCCAATGATGATGGAATCCCATGTTTATATCATACCATGACTACTTCAGCTTCGTGGAGAAAATATTCTTACTTTTATTGTTTGACTCATGTAATAAAAATGATGAGTCATTAACAATTTTTGCATTTGTTTCTCTGTTTACAATTAATAATAGCTTGGAATGGTTAACCAATAACTTGTTCTAGGTTCCAAGTGAGTAAATATTAAGCATCTCGTCCACTTAATTTGATGCATTACGGTGGTCAGGTAGAGAAACGATTTTCGATGATGAATGAGGTAAAGTGTATTACTTTATCATTAGCAGTTGAGCACGCCTGGTCAAGTATATGACGCTTAAATGATGGAAGAGCATGCAATGTTTCTCCATGTACAACCTTCTACAATTGCCAATAGTCATAATTATCGGTCGCTATTAATTAACTTCCGTATTAAAGAAAACGCTTGTTGTTTACAACTACTCACATTGCCATAATGTTCATATTTTAATTCATGGCATTGAATAAAGGAATTATTAGCATGCACGTCCATTCATTGTTTATGATTGATAAAGAAGCATGCGTGAACGGTGACATATTCTTCTACATGGCCATGCTGAACTCCATGAGCACTGCAGAGGTGACACTATGCACAATGTACAATATTAATATTATAAGACTATATATGATAATTAGCAACATTATCAACAATGTAACATTGGGAAAGAAAAAACCTTATTAATAATTCTGCATCATGCCAATCAACTTGTACATTCCTATATTACATATCTTACATTATACTTAAATATAATTGACCGAGAAGTAATTACAATATTCAAACATTAAGTGGGCTAAATATTTGTGGGTATGATGGCGAGAAGCCGTAAACATGGAGAGTGGAGTAAGAAAGGGAATCGGGATGGATGATTGATGGTGATAAAGAGCATGACTAAACGAGTGAAATCCCCTGCAAATTAGTGATTGCCAAGATCTGAGCTTTTGCTGTGGACTGCGAAGAACAAAGTGGTCTCTCATCACAAGCTGCTATCAGATCGACTGTCCGTTTCCTCACGCCACCATCATGCCTGACCACCCCAACTTTATGCTGTCTGGATCTAAGTTAAAAATCAAGATCATGTCTGAGCTTTTGTACCAGAAGAAGGGCATCAGTTTTCGAAAAACTCGTTAGGGTCGTTTGATTGGCATAAAAATAATACAAGCGATATGAAAATTTTAAATAGTTAATATTACGAAAAATAGATATATTTAATATATTTTTATATAAAATAATATTAAATAAATTATTTTGTATCTAAATTAAGTATAGTTATATCTAAGTGTGTATAAAATAATCATTATTTCTTTTAAAGGTTTGTTCAATTGATATGAAAACAGTGTAATTTTAAAAAATCATATGAAATGAAATGATATGAAAATTTTAAAAATTTCTCTTACATGTTTAGATAATTAAAAAAATGAATATAAAATATTCCTTCTCTTATGTATGTACATGCGCTTCTCAAATTTTCCTTCAAATTCTTTTATTTTTCATAAAAAAATGTTGTTTTATAAAATTTTTATATAGATTTGCTTTGACTGATATTGAAATTTCATTTGACTAAATTTAAAGATATCCAAACATGGGAAAATTTCTAACTTCTAAATTTTACATTTTGTTTGTGCAATTTCAGGATGATAAAACAGACCCTAAGTGGATCATCCATATGGTCTTCCACACGTAATTAGTTTTCCACTCTTTGTATACAATAAAGTATAGAGTTGACCACTTGATGATAATTATGATTAATTTTAATATAAAATACAATAAATATGTATTAATTTTTCTTGAAAATATATTACATATGTACTATTTTTAGTAAAGTTGATCATTTAAAATCTCCATGTTATTTACCTCTATTTCATGCTGATCAAACAAAACATAAGTAAAATTTATACATTTATTATATACTAGGCAAGATTTTCATTGCAATGCACGACTTATAAGATAAATTTTAATTTTATACATAAATTCTCATTGAATTATGAGATAAACTGTAATAATTTAACATCTTTGATATATACTATAATTGATTTTAAAGATATATCTTATTTGAATAAAAAATATAAATTATTATTATTTGATTTTTATTATATTTTTTGAAGACATTTAGATAGACCTGTATTAGTAGGAAGTTAGAAATTGAGGGCAATCGGGTTCGGGACCTTCTACCCTGAAATATTTTATTATTATTATTTTTATAAATTGAGGTTAGTGGGATTCAAAACCATGACCGTCCGCATGAGAGATATTTTTATTGTATTATATATATATATATATATATATATATTATTTTGATTGAATCATTGCCCTACTTTTTATCTTAGTTCCTCTTTTATTTATGCTAGGCAAGGTATCACACCATGCATGACCTATACTAGATAAATTTTAATTATATATATAATTTTTATTGAATAATGAGATAAATTGTAATAATTTAATATCTTGGTGGTAGACTGGTGATTGATTTTAAATATATATCCTTTTTGAATAAAAAGATGAATTATAATTATTTAATTTTTATTATATTTTTTCAAGACAATTGGACATGCTCATATTAATATGAAGTTAGAAGTTGAGGTTAGTCAGGTTTGACCTGTGACCTTCTATTGTGAATTTTTTTGTTTTTAAGAAATTGTGGTTAGCGAGATTCAAACTTATGACCTTCTCCAAAAGGTATTTTTATTGTATTTTTTAGATTTTCTTGTAATTTGATTGGCGGATTCTCCTAATTTTACAGTTAGGCCACTATTGAATTGTCCTTTTATTAATAAGAGTAGATATTATATATATATATATATATATAAGAGTAGATTTATAAATAAATTAACATGTTTTTTTCTTTTAATACATATAGTTATACCAAGTAAATAGTTTAATATATTGTCATGTACTCATGTAGAATAAAAAATCTTATGTATTATAAGAAAACTAGGAAAAATAAAACCAATTATATAATAACTAAGCAAGATGTCACCCAATGCATGACCTATACTACATAAATTTCATTTTATATATAAACTCTCATTAAAAAGTACGATAGACTATAATAATTTAATATTTTAGATATAGATTCTCATTGCTTCAAAGATATATCATATTTTAATGAAAAGATAAATT
This sequence comes from Piper betle, assembly GCA_033002965.1. Taxonomy (NCBI): domain Eukaryota; kingdom Viridiplantae; phylum Streptophyta; class Magnoliopsida; order Piperales; family Piperaceae; genus Piper; species Piper betle. Next base: position 4,416 of record JAURVB010012512.1, on the reverse strand, counting down.
ATAATTATTTAACTTTTTTATTATTTTTCAAGATAAGTAGACATACTCTCATTATTAGGAAGTTGGAAATTGAAGTTAGAGGGTTCGAACCCGAGACTTTCTACTATAAAAGATATTGTCATTGTTTTTTTTTTGAGAAATTGAGGTTAATGAAATTCAAACCTGTGACCCCTTATGTAGGAAGCATTTTTATTCTATTTTTAGATTTTTCTTGTATTTTGATTGAATAATTTTCCTACTTTTAATCTATTCTCTTTTTATTAATAAGAGTAGATTATGCTAACTTGATACTTTAATATATGGACATATGTTCTCGTATAGTAGGAATGTCTATCCTAACATATATATATATATATATATATATATATATGTTTGTGCAAAATTATGGCATGCGTTTGACCTATACAAACTTGAAAAATAAAAATGGGGGTTGTTGCCTTACTCATTGAGGGCTTATGCGATACATATACTAGAGTTCAAGGTTTCACTAAGGCTCACTTGTCACTAAAACTACTAAGTATGAAATTTGCATAAAAAATGGCATACGTTCAACTTTTCATTGATCAATATTTTGAGGTACAAAAGTTTAGACCCTCAATTACAAAAATTTTTCTTCACTCCATTGCAGTATGATATTTTACGCATTAAATCTTTCACTTGACAATAGTTGTAATTTGACAAGTATGATTACTTTAAAAAATATTTGCCACTTGTTATACACGTATTCTATACAAACTCAATCTAAATACTCATAAAAGTTGTTTAATCAACTTAGGGTAGTCGAGTCAAAGTCAAACTAATTAACCGAGTCAGCAAGTGATTCAACTCAATAAGGCGAAGCGAGTTTGTAACTCAACTAAGCCAAGCTGAGCTGAGTCAGGTGAGTACATAGACTCAACCAGACTAGGCTAGCAAAGATGATGAATCGAGCTAGATAAACACATAAACTCAACCAGACTAGACTAGTAAGGGGCTTAACCAAGCTGGGTGAGTGTGTGGACTAAACCAGACTAGGCTACCCTAGGCTAGCAAGGGGCTAAACTAAGTCGGCGAGTACATGAACTCAACTAAACTAAGCTAGCCTCTTGGCTTAACTGGTTTAAAAATATACTGATTCGGCAAACAGAGTTTATTTAAGTTTTCTCTCAAAGTTTACCAATTTTTGACCTGACCTCTAAAAAGCTTCAAGTTTGTGAATGAAAAATAAGAATGAGAGGCTTTATTTATAGAGATTATGAGGTGTGACCAATTATTAAGAATGCTCAAAAATATTCTTTTATGCTTGACATTCCTGTGCACAAATCCGATTTTTGGAAAGATTTTTTGTTATATTTGAGATTTTATTTTGATTTTATCTAAAATTTATCAAAAAAATCCTAAATAAATAAGTTGGTTGTGTCTAAAGGCAAATATGTAAACAATTAAAAATTGATTGTGTCCAATGACAAATTTGTAAATAATTAAACTTATCCAAAATTATTTCAACGTCCAACCATATTTCCAACTTTTCTCAATAAAAATTTCATTCTTTCAAGTTTGACTAATATGTGTTATTTCTCCAAAGCTCTACTATATTCAAATAACATTCATGGGTTGCTCCTTCATAAATCACCAATCGAAGATTTATTCTATATAATTGATTTTATTTTGCTTTGACACTATTTTTATGTTGAATCGTCATCGTACAATATATATATATATATATATATATATATATATAGTATAATAAATAAATAATATATAATAATAACAAAGATTTTTCTTCTAAATACATATAATTAATCCAATTATGTCAAGTACATAGTTTAATATATTACTATATCTTCTATATATTATAGGAAAACTCAACACCTATATGTTCTCTTGACATTTTAAAATAATACACATTATAATTATAACTTAGATGAAATAACAATTAAAATCATTTAGTTCTACAAATCACATTGAACAGTGCAACGGCATCCACCTAGTAATTACTAAAACTATTTGGCAATTACTTGCTACTTGTGGGACCACATTGAGCCGTGCAACGGCATCCACTAGCCGCCTCTGTGATCGAGCCGGAGAGGCTTGTAACGGATGCCTTTTGAAAATTCTCGTAAATTTGTATATAGTGTTATTTCTCATAAGCCTAGACGTTCATTTGCTAATTACTTATTAGTTATTATGTTAGGCTAATGATATATGTTGGACTAATGATATGCTGTATCTACGTGTGTGTGAGACAGAAATGTTGCAGGTAGCCAGACATGATGGAGGGACATGGAGGCTTCATAATTAGGTTGATCGGATGGTTGCTGTATCTTGTTTTCCTTATGTATGTAGTATATATTGTGATGTCTGTTCATATGTTTTATGTTTATTCTCTTATTTAGTGATGATTATTATTTCAGTAGCTTGTCCCATGCAATGGGAGTTGATTGAATGTTTAGTTCTTTCTATAGTATTCGTGTGTTATTCTGTGCTTCGGAAGCTTTGGAGATGCACGAGTTATCTCAACTTCTTCTGATATGTATCCGTATGATCATATTGTAGTATCCTTTTGCTCATTATATCGTACAGGCTGGTCTTTTTACGACGCGAAAAACTATATCCATTTCTTTTTAATTTACTTCCTAATTTATGTACATTTATCTATGCGTCAGTCATTCATGTTGTATGATTAAGATTTGTATCAGAGGTCGTCTTTCTTCTTGTAGCTCCAAAAGAGATCATTAGGTCTTTTTGCTGTTAATTTGAGACGTAAATACACAACGGTACAAGTTGTAACTAGGAGCTCAGCGGTTATATGACCGAACTGATTCAATGTGACCAAAACGAACAAAACTCAAAATGTTGGCATGGATGACTGGCCAAGACGATGATCCTAAATCAACTCCTAACTCGCACTTCAGATATGATACAAGGCGATTAAAAAGGATATGGGTAGCGCTTTTTGAGGCTGGACTCGCTCTTTTTTGCCTGCAAATTTGATCAGTGCAGACACAGGCATAATAATATCGTGTCATGGGCTCCTGCGTTTGCATTTGGTAGTGAGCAATGTCCTCACTTGTAAACCAATTTGATATTTTACATACAAGTGATTAGGTCTTCGTAATTGTACCTTGCCAACTTTGAATTTAACCCTAGCCTATTCAGATTAGAACAATAAGATTATATGTAAACTGGGAAATTAAGCATGTGTCATAATGAAGAAAAAGAGATCGATGGTTAATATCCATTAAACGAAACACGAGAGGCAAATGGCTAAAGCAAAAGGGACTTTAAAATCATCAATCTCATTGTAATTGATATAAAATACTTACATAATCGCATATTTCAAACACTGCACTAAGTACGATTACCTATTTTAAAAACTAAATGTAATTGATGTTTATGCTTTTTGACTAAATGAAGAAAACAAAGTACTATTTGTCCTTTGGCTACTAAATCCTGAGATGTTTAATTTATAAACTATTGTTACAGAAACACTAAATGTGAGAGTATATGGATCATATCATATGTTTTCTTCTTCCAAAAGCAAAATTTATGGGTCATATAAGTCCATATCAACAAGCATGTGTTTGCGGATCCTATTTGTTGGGCAATTTGCGAGCTGCTGTGAGCACCTCACGATAAAGTCCTTAAGTTGCCAAAGTTATTTATTTGGACTTAAGTAGAGTGGGTCATCCAGGAGAAAAGGCCCAAGACAAGAACTCCAAGGCCCAACTTACTCCATTTTTTTATGCATTGCAGCATTTTAATTGGGAAGTTTTTTTAACTTAAATGGGAATTGGTAGTTTTAATCTGAGCAATCATAGTACCTTCTTCTCATTTATTTATTTACTTATTTATTTATAAAGACTACTTATTATTTATGATTTTAAGTATTGTCCCAGCAGGTTTCCTTCTGATCTGGGATACCCTCTATTTGTGAGAGCGAGTCTTGGATTCTATTTCCTCCACAAAAATTAATAATAATGACAAAATTGTTTTCTGTAATAGTGTTGGGTAAAATTGAAAATTAAAATAATTTAATTACTTGAACCAAGTTTATCAAAATTTAAAATATAAAACATGATAATTTTATTACCGATGGCCAAAGTCGGGTTGTGGCACCGTGACCTCGGCCTGCAGTCTGTTGTGACCGACAATAGCCATTGTTGGATAGTTCGGTTTGACCAGACTTACTTTTTAAAATTTTCATTTACTAAATCCAACATTCACTTATGCAAAGATATTTAAGATAATTCAATTTTTCAATCTTATTCTTAATTTTTCTACCACTTGATAATATACAAACATTCGTTCTTTTATACTCAAAAACCCATATTAATAACTTTATCCCTTAAAATAATCATTTATATGAGATGATCAGACAAAATACTATTTTAAATTAAATATTTTTTAATGAATTTTATCATTGGTTAAAAAATA
>JAURVB010012509.1:0-53891 GCA_033002965.1 Piper betle | reverse complement strand
ATCATATAGTCATCTATAAAATACATAGTCTAAAATAGACATTATAACAAAGGGCACCTGCCGCCACCGCCACTGAGTCGTTTGATCTATGCACCTAGGTTGGCCAATTCTAGGGAACCTCACCAACATATAATAAAAACCAAGTCAGTAACTTATTAATTACCGGTCTTTATAACTACTAGTAAAATAATAAGCTGGTAAATAGGTATTCCATTACCCGCGGAAACTTATGAAACTTGAAAATTACCTCACAGTGGGCGTAAGCATACATACTTAAATAAGTACGGGTGCGCATGCACGGGAATATTCATATTCGTACATACAATACTTACATCATCACATCCTCCATATTACACATGTCATGGTACTCGAGTGGTAAAAGGAACGGCTATGTTAGTGCCACAAGTTCCTGAAATGTACTACATTACACAATACCCTTATACTGCACACTACCACAAGTACACACTCTTAGTCGTAAATGTCGTAAACCCTCATATTTATACATATAGGCTTGGGAGAGGATTTAATACTTAATTTCTAGATCTTGTCTTTCGAAAATCATCAAGGGTTCTCAACCTTGAAGTTTTATTAAATATATGTAGAAAACATGGCTAAATAACTCGACAATGGAGGGATCCGATAAAATGCTGCCGATGTCTTTTTATGTCTAAAACGAGGTTAAAATCGACATGTAAGGACTAAAGTAGAGATCAAGCAAAAGAGGAGTCCTATAGACCTAGATGAGTAGAACTCCGTATTTTAGTCGGTGAGCTCACCTACAATACCTTGAACAGAGATGGAACTGAATAAAAATCAGGTCATATCGACATGCAAAATGTGGCTACACCTCCACACAAACTCAACACTTAGCATCAATTTATTATCTTAATTAGGTCCTAAGTGAAGTGTTAAACCTTATTGGGTAATTTAATTAAGGTTTTTATTCCACGTTCATTTAGTGGGCTTTAATCAATTTTAGGGTTTTAAATTGAATGGGCTTACCAGACAATTTTTTCATACAAGCCTTATAATGTCCAAATAAGTTGAAATTTGGACGGATTGTCCCTTACAGTCTAAAGTTCGTAGGTAAATTCCACTATGGCTAGCCTATGAGCCAATCATGTGGAACAAGGCCCATCAAGCTCGGCCCTAAGTTTTTAGAATAGTGTTCCTCTGTTGAGCACCAATTTTGTAACTATTAGTTCATGGGCTAGAGGACTCTAAATGGGCTTGGGTCAGTGACCTATTTAACTAACATACGAAGCTTGAGCCCAGTAAGAGTTAAGGCCAAATTTACTTTACAAATAGTTCTAAGTGTATATTACAAGTTGGGTCATTGGATGGGCTATTTCTGGAGCTATTAGGACCTTAACAAATTAGAAATTCACAAATAAAATTGGAACCTACCCAAATGACCCCAAAATTGGTCACGGTGCTACTGAGACATAGGGTAACGTGTGGACCAAGTTCCACTGAAACCCAACACCATTAATCTATTTTAAGATATTTTACAACCGGAGTAAGAAAAACTAGGGTTTTCACCCTACATCTTTATATTGTACGGGTAGACACCTCCAAAACATACCTAACTGATATTTACCCATTTTCAAAATTTATATATTTCTAGTAGACACTTATTGGAGCAACATATATTTTTATTAGATTTTATTAGCTTAAAATTGGTCGCTTAACTATAACATAATCAGAGATCATGATCATAGTCATAAACAATATAGGAAATATAAGGCATGCATATGGGTGTTCTTCATGATTATTTAGTAGTTAGATTAGGCTTAAAATTTTATCTAAAAACTCTTAAAATCACCCTGAACAATATGGAATGCTGTGAATCAACATATCCTACTAAGCCAGTGAGTAAAAATTGAAGAAAGGGGCGCTTATGTCATTGTAATAGTGAAAGTTGTCACCTTTCTTCAACTTTTACCCTTATACATGCACATTCTAGGTTATGCCAGGTAAAACACAGAAGACAAAAGTTGTAGATATACATGCTTTGGGTACAAAAAGATAATAATTATTAAAATTTGACATCGGAGTGCCAAGATATGTTTTTTATATCGAAATAGTGTATATTAGTGATCTAAGTGTATTATAGAAATCACATATATTTATTTACATGGTCAAATAAGATACATGAGTATTTGAAATGCTCATAAAAGGAAGGTATATGTTATAAAAATGTCAAAAAATGAAACAAGACAAAAATGCAAGAGATAAACACCAAACAACGAGTAAAAAGTATTATAAACCTGAAACTATCGAAGGGAGACAAAGGGAAGGTCTTTGGAGGCATCTAATCTCAAAACCTATCACCCTAGGAGGTTCGAAATAGGGAGGAGGGTGATTGGAGCTCTAAGGAGGAAGTAGAAAGCCAAGGAGAGGAGAAGAAGGTTGTTGGAGTTGAGGAGGCAAGGAGAAATAGTGAAAAGGTGAGGGAAGGGATGAGTTTTATAGAAAAAGGTTTGGTGGCTTGGTTATGCCATAGATATTGGTTTCATACCTAAAAAGGTATGAGTTGGCTTGGTGATGTCATAGACCTATAGGTTGGATAAGGAGGTATGGGTTGACTTGGTGATGTCATAGGTATATGTGCCATACCTAAAGAGGTATGGGTTAGATAGATAAAGATGTATGGGTTGGGTTAGCTAAAGAGGTATGAGTTGGGTCATCCCAAAACCTAAAAAGTTAGGGTTTTACCCTAAAGCAATCAGGCCCACCTTGGAAATTGCACTGCAGGTCCCAAAGAGGGGTTAGGACGGTCCAAAAGGCTTATCAAACACATAGCAAACATACAAAAAGCGCGTGAGGGAGACAGTCTTAACACTTAACTATGTACGACTCGAATGAACCAAACATGAAAAAGCCTATCGTGTAGCATCAAAACAGGCATTCTGAGTGGTGAAGGAGGCTAAGGCCGGACAACTTACACCATACCATACACGAACTACGACAAGAAGGGCTAGACCCTACTTACCCGATTCAGGTAACAACCAAACCGAAAGTAAAAACCCTTGGGCAGATGGCTTGTGTTTTAAAGAGTATCACTGGGTGGAGGACATAATAAGGTGGAGGATCAAGTTTGACTTTAGAAGTAGGGGCACAAACTTTCTTTCCAATGAGGACATCGGCTCTCATTGGTGTGGGAGGATGTCACGACCTTGATTCATGGGGTGCCTAGGTACTTAGGGTTTGTATGTTGTTCCTAGGTATTCTTAGTCTGTGAAAGAGTAGTTGGTGCTATTCTAGTCATGAAACAACCTACAACTTGTGATGATATGTTACAGTTGCAGTGATAATCGAGCATGGATGCCAGGAGATTGTGAGAACACTTAGGAGTGCTATCGGGTTCTAAGGGGTGGAATCAAGCATTCCTGAGATTCTAGATATCAAACATAGCAAGATATAGTGTTTGGTAACCTACAATAGCTCATTGGATGACAAGGACTGTGTACTGAGCATTGGCTAGGGTGTACTGAGCATTGGCTAGGGTGTACTGAGCTGGCTTCAAAGTTAACCTCATGATGTTGAGTACGGGTTACAAGTACTGATCATGATCTAGTATTACTGGTTGGAGTTACTGACCACGCCAAGGAATGGTGATCGATCATGCCAAGAAGTGGGTACTGGTACCCGCGCACAGAATTATCTGTAGTGCTAATAGCTGATTACTATGCATGTCGAGAACTAGACTCAGGAATACCGAGAGGAGTGACCGAGCATTACTGTGAGTGCTAGACGATGACTGAGAGCTGAAAAGTGGAGTTCCAACATTTGGTTGTGGTTTCCTAGTTGAACTAGGAATCCTAGTATAAGTAGGATTATCGATAGTGGTTATGCGTATGGGCTAGCTGGTGACCGTAGGATTTCTTGGTGGACTTAGACTTGGTCGAGACTTTAAGGAGGAGGTCTTGAATGACTTGGAGAAGTGTTGGACTTAAACATCAAAGTTGACTAGGAGAAGTAGCCGAGATGGAGTCTTGGTGGAGCCGCAATCAAACCCCTAATTGTATTGGGAGTCGGATGTTGGAGTTTGAGGTTCCTTGGCTTAGGTAGTTCTTCTATGACCATGGAGTTCAACAAAGAATGTGTGGAATAATATGTGAGACGTGTTTCAGGTCTTCTTAGACTTGGAAAGGTGTTAGGAAGAGTTAGACAATTGAGTGGATTCTTTCATAATAGACAAGTTGGGGTTTGCAACGAAGTAAGAAACGGTTCTTATAAATAGGTTGTATCCTTGGATATGTAGGATCATCACGAGAGAGGTGATCAATCATAAGATGGAAGGTTGCATTTGAGAGGACTTAGGCGAGTTCTCGATGTCTCTATTGTGAGAAGAGGCCTGTATAAAGGAAGGAAAAAGTTCCCATGGTCAATCTCTTGGTGGAGGGATTGAAACTTCAAACTTTGAGGGATCTTGGGGCTTGTTTAAGGTACTCTTATACATGCCTTTGTTACTGATTTTAATTTATGTTTGATTGAGTTAAATTTATATTTTAGTTGTTCTCATTAGGGAGTTCAACTAGGGGTGTGTAGTTGTAAGGATTGTTTGGTTGAGGGTGATCCAGTGAGACCCTTTGTGAACGAGTAGCATTGGGCCAAGGCCGAGTGGGGGTTGTCCACAAGGTTGAGCAATTTGTCCTATAGTTTTTATTGTCAGCTCAGTTGTTACCTAAATCGGGTTAGTATGGTGTGGCCTTTTTTACGGTGGTTCGTATATGGTATGGTGTAAGTTGCCTGGCCATAGCCTTTTCTGGCGCTCGGTATGCATGTTTAGATGTTGCACGATAATTTTCTCATGTTTGGTCTAATCTAATTGTAAATAATTAAATGTTAGGACCATGTCCCTCATATGTCTTTTGTGTTCTTGTCGTGTGTTTGATAACCTTTCGGCTCTTTTTGGGACCTGCAATGCGATTTTTGAGGTGCATCCAATTGCAGTAGGGTAAAAATACTAAGTTTTTGTTTTGGGCTAACCCATCTTATACTTCTTTAGCTAACCCGACCCATATATTTTTACCTAATCAAGCTCATACCTCACCCATATGTATGACATCACCAAGCTCACCCAAACCTCTTTATCTAATCCATACCTTTATGACATTACCAAGCCAATCCATACCTATGATATAACTCTTTAGGTATGACACCCACACCTATGACATAACTAAACCAACTACTCTTTATCTATAAAACCCATCCCTTTCCTCACCTATTCACTATTTCTCCTTCACTTCTCACCTCCAACAACCTTCTTCTCCTCTCCTTGGCTTTCTTTTTCCTCCTTTGAGCTCAAATCATCTTCTTCCACGTTTTTAACCTCCTAAGGTAGTAGGTTTTGAGGTTAGATGCCTCAAGAAACCACCCCTTGTCTTCCTTAGTTAATTTCAGGTTTGTATTGCCTCTTTTGCTCGTTGTTCGGTATTTATCTCTTGTATGTTTATATTATTTCATTTTGATGATATTTTTAGCATTTATATCGTCATGTTAGGAGCATTTTATGTATTCATGTATCTTATTTGTCGATGTAAAAAAATAGATATATTTTTTATAATGTACGTAGGTCACCGATATGTACTATTTTAGCATAAAAATTATATCTTGCTACTCTAATGTTACATTTGCACGATTCTTATTTTTTCACTTATACAATTAAAGAACTTATAATGTACTTGTATGAGTGTAAAAACTGAGGAAAGATGACAACATTCACCATTACAGTGACATAAGTCCCTTTTCTCCAATTTTTACTCTGTGACCTAGTAGGATATATTGATTTACAGCATTCCATATTATTCATAGTGATTTTAAGAGTTCTTGGTAGAATTTTAAGTCTAATCTAACAACTAAATAATAATTAACATCCTCCATAAGTACGCCTTATATTTCCTACGTCGTTTATAACTGAGTATGATCTGTGATTGTGTTATATGTTAAGCCACCAATTTTAAGCTAACAAAATCTAGTAAAAATATATGATGCTTCAATTAGTGTTTACTTGAAATGTGAAAATTTTGGGAATGGGTAAAAATCATCTAGATATGTTTGGGAGGTGTCTACCTAGACATTGTAAAGATGTTGGGTGAAAACTATAGATTTTTTCACTCTAGTTGTAAAATACCTTAAAATATGTTAATGTTGTTAGATTTCTGTAGAACATGGTCCAAACCTTACCCTATGCCTCAGTAGCACCGTGAGCAATTTTGCGGCCATTTGGGTAGGTTCCTTATTTTATTTATGAATTTCAAATTTGTTAAGGTCTACATAGATTTAGAAACAGCTCATCTAGTGACCCAAGTTGTATAATACACTTAGGGTCATTTACAAAGTAAATTTAGCTTAACTCTTGTTGGTTCAAGCTCTATGTATTAGCTAACTAGGCCCACTAACCAAAGCCCATTTGGAGTCATCTAGCTCGTGAACCAATAGTTATAAAGTTGGTGTGCAGCAGAGGAACACTGTTCCAACACCTTAGGGCCAAGCTTAATGGGCCTTGTTCCACTTGATTGGCCCATGGGCCAGTCATACTAGAATTTATTTATGAACCTTAGAGTGTAAGGGACAACTCATCCAAATTTCAGCCCATTTGGACATTGTTAGGCACATCCAAAAAATCATCCGGTATGCCCATTCAATTAAAAACACTAAAATTGATTAAAGCCCACTAAGTGAATATGAAACCAAAACCCTAATTAAGTTAATCAATACGGTGTAGAACATCACTTAGAATCTAATTAAGATAATTTAATGATGTTAAGTATTGAACTTGTGTGGAGGCTTTAACTCATTTTACGTGCCAATGTGACCCAATTCTTATTTAGCTTCATCTCTGTGGTAGTTATCGCAGGTGAACTCACCGAATAGAATACAAAGCTTTACTCATCTAGGTCCGTAGGACTTTCCCTTTGCTTATTCTCTGTCTTTACTCTCTACGTGTCAATTTTAACCAGGTTTTAACGTAGGACTACATTGGTGACATTTTATCGGATCCCTCCGATATTGGGTTATTTAGTCATGTTTTCTACATATTTTTAATAAAATTCAAGGTTGAGACCGTGTGATGATTTCGAAAATAAGAACTAGAAATTGAGTATTAAATCCTTTCTTAAGCCTATATGTATAAATATGAGGGATTACGGCTTTTAGGAAAGAGTGTGTACGAGATGTATTGATAGTACTAGTACTCCTTCAAACCTTGAGGTAGTGTAGAGTATTAGGGTCCTGCGCAATGCAGCATATTTTTGGAACTTTTGGCACAAATTTAGCCATTCTTTTTTCCACTCAAGTACTATGATAGGTGCAATATAGAAGATGTGAGGGCATAAGTGTTGTATGTATAAATATGAATATTAGTCGTGCAATGTGCACCGATACTCAGATAATTATATTTGCTTACCTCCCAGTGTATGTGGTTGTTCTGTTTAAAGATCCCCACCACCTTGTGCTAATTGATAGCCTAGTCGGCAAGTATACTTTTGTGTGTTTTTGCTAACTTCCTTTTTGGTGTTTCCAGCGGTCAGTTTGTGTGTGGTAGTTTACAAGCCGCAGTTTGCAAGTTGTCTATGTTAGTGTTAGTGCTTAGATAGTTTGAGCACATGGCAGGAGGATGTCGAGGTAGACCATCGCTACATTGTAGGCCTTCCCCTGACAAGCGATCCCCATCGCCCGTGTAGGAGCTAGTGGCGGATCCCTAGACAGAGCTGATTAGGGTCCTACGAGAGGTGTAGCAAACCCTAAGGGCAAAGCAGATCAGGGCAATGGAGGACTAGCACTGGTCTGGTGAGGAGATAACCCGACTGTTGGATATAGTCTAGGAGATGGCCATGGCCGTGGCCAGACTGGAGAAGAGGCCAACAAGTGAAGAGACACCTACTGAGGCCTTTGAAATGGTGTGAGTACCACCAGTGCCACCACCGCCAGCTCAGTATCCCCATATTTTACCAACACTACTGGTTGTAGAGTTATATGAAATCCCAACCCCAAGGACCTCAGAAAGGCCGGTAGTGAGGCAGAGATGACTAGGCCTCACTATTTTGTTGTTGGAGAGGGCTCAGTCAGTCAAGGCCCTGAGCAGCTCCATCATACCAGGGAGCATTGGGATGTTGAGCGCTTCGTGAAGAACGAGGGTTATGTGTTCTATGGGAGCATGAATCCCAAGGTTACATTGGAGTGGATTGACATAGCTAGATTAGTCATGATACACTTGGGGTGTCCTCCAGAGCTATGGGTGCACATAGCCACTGTGGCTATGCAGAGCATGGGCAGACTTTGGTAGGACTCTATCCACATAGTCTTTTTAGAGGGTAGGGCCCTTGAGCAAATTATATGGGACGAGTTTAGGGAGGTCTTCTACTCCAGCACTTCTTTGCCACTATAAGGAGGAAGAAGAAGATGAAGTTCCTATCTTTGAGGTAGCAGGAGGATGTGTTCATATCAAAGCACTAGTTTAGGTACCTTATGTTGGAGAGGTTTGCCCCGGGTATCATTAGAGAGGGAGCGGGCTGCCCAATTTATATTAGGATTGCGCATTAGTTTGTGATAGATGAGACCAATGGAGGACTAGCAGCGGTCCCATGAGGAGATAACCCGGCTGTTGGATACTGTCTAGGAGATGGCCATGGTCATGGCTAGACTGGAGGAGAGGCCGACAAGTGAAGAGACACCTGATGAGGCCTTTGAAACAGTGCGATTACCACCTCCGCCCCGCCGCCAACTCAATATCCCCATGCAGCTAGTTGTAGGGTTGTATGAGATCCTAGCCCCAGGGATCCCAGAAAGGCCATTAGTGAGGCGGAGGCGACTAGGCCTCATCACTTTGTTGTTTGTGAGGGCTCAGATAGCCAGGGCCCTGAGTAGCCCCATCACACCAGGGAGCATTGAGATGTTGAGCACTTTGTGAAGAATGGGGGTTATGTGTTCTATGGGAGAACGAATCCTAAGATCGCGTTGGAGTGGATTGACACAGCTAGATTAGTCCTGATACACTTGGGGTGTCCCCCAAAGCTATGGGTGCATGTAGCCACTAGGGCTATGTAGAGCATGGGAAGACTTTGGTGGGACTCTATCCACACAACCTTTCTAGAGGACATGGCCCTCAAGCAAATTACATGGGAAGAGTTTAAGGAGGTCTTCTACCCCAGTACTTCTCCACCACTGTAAGGGTAAAGAGGAAGATGAAGTTTCTATCTTTGAGGTAGCAGGAGGGTATGTCCATACCAGAGTACCAGTTCAGGTACCTTAAGTTGGAGAGGTTTGCCGTAGGTAGCTTCTCATCAGAGAGGGAGAGGGATGCCCAGTTTATATCGGGATTGTGGATCAGTTTGTCAGCGGTTGTGGTGACATTCTCCTATGCGACTCTTACATAGGCCATCATGAGGGCACTATATTGCAAGCAAGCCCATGACTTGCACCATCAAGACAAGGGCACCACGCTGTCTGGCAATAAAGGGTATAAGAGCAAGGCACAAGATTAGTGGGGCCCACAGCCTCAAAGGCAGAGGATAGGTGGTGGAGTGATGGTGTACACAACCAAGGGGAAATATGTGCAGAGGTTCCCCGGCAAACGCAAACCTTCGAGGGACAGCGTGGTGATTTCTAGGAGTACCCTATTTCTCTTGAGTGCTAAAGACGCCATCAGGGTGGCTTCAGGAGAGCCACCGGTGCATACTTTGCGTGTGGAGACATGGGGCACCATGCAACTAAGTGCTCGAGGTATCTGTGTCAGTAATACCAGCCCCAGCAGCAGTAGCAACAACAAGGACCGCCAGCACCTCCAAGACTACCACTTCTCACTGCACCACCAGCCTGAGGGGCAACTGGGAAGAAGTGACCAGCAGGAGCGGGCACAAGGACCACAACAGGCCACCAGGGCCAGAGAGGCTGACAGGGCCAAAGGAGTCGAGGTTAGGGTCAGCAAAGGTAGGCTGGCCTAGCTACTTTGGGCATTGGTCAGGCACCAACATAGGATGTGGCACAGCCTGCAGGCATAGGGTGGCAAACCAGAGTAGTAGGGCAGGATGTATGCTGTGGGTGTAGAGGAGGCTATTCAAAATGTAGCTGTCATCATAGGTACTCTTCCTATCTACTCTACACTTGCAATTGTGTTATTTAACTCTGGTAGCACGCATACGTTCATAGCATAGACATTTGTTGATAGGATTGATTTGTCTCTAGAAGACTTTGGTTATGACTTGTTTGTGTCGACTCCGGCTAGAGCCATACACACCACCAATGAGTGTGTGCTGGGTGTCGCTGTGGTTATCCAGCAACTCATCCTTTTCACTCATTTCATAGTTTTACAGATGCGGGAGTTTGACGCAATATTTGGCATGGATTGGTGACTCACCATTGAGCATTAATTGACTGCTAGAAGAATAAGGTTCAGCTTAGACTGAAGAGGAATGCGAGGATTACATTCCAAGGTAGAGGTAGAGACATAGGAGGATATCTGATATCCTATTAGCGGCCTTGGAGATTGATAGAAAGGGGTTGGGAAGCCTTCATTGCCACCGTTGTGGCTACACCAGATCAGTCAGCACTAGAGTTGGCACTAATTCTAGTGGTCAATCAGTTCGCAGATGTCTTTCCATATGAGGTGCCTAGACTACCACCTACTAGAGAGGTGGAGTTCGCTATTGATTCGGTCCCTAGTACTGCACATTTCTCTAGGACAATGTATCGGATGACACCGCTTGAGCTCAGGGAGCTCAAGACTCAGTTGCGAAGCTATTGGAGCATGGCTCCATCAGACTGAGTGTCTCACCTTGGGGCACTCCGGTCCTCTTCGTTAAGAAGAAGGATGGCAGCATGAGGTTGTACATCAACTACAAAATGCTCAACCAGGTTATGGTGAACAACTATTTTCCCCTCCTGTGAATAGATGATTTGTTTGATCAGTTTGGAAGAGCTGATATGTATACAAAGATTAATCTTCGATCAGGCTACCATTAGTTGAGGATACAAGAGGAGGATGTACCGAAGACAATTTTTAGGACTCGGTACATGAACTATGAGTTCTTAGTCATGCCTTTGGGGCTGACAAACGCACTGGTTGAGTTCATTTATCTCATGAGCCAGGTGTTCCAGCCATACTTGGACTGGTTCATGATTGTATTTATAGATGATATCCTGATTTACTCTAGGTCCAAAGAGGAATATGAGACACACTTGAGCATTGCTTTGCAGACCCTACAAGAGCACCGCCTATATGCAAAGCTCTCCAAGTGTGAGTTTTGACTGTCTAAGGTTGTCTTTTAGGGACATGTAGTATCAAGCCAAGATCAAGGCAATATTGAGATGGGAATGACCTACTACCCCTACAGAGATACAGAGTTTTATAGGCTTGGTCGGTTATTATAAGAGGTTCATACAAGGTTTCTCTTCTCTTGTTCCCCTCTCACACGGCTGACCAGGAAGGAGGAACGCTTCGGTGGACCAATGCATGTGAGCAGAGTTTCCATACTCTAAAGGAGAAACTCACTACCGCACTGGTGTTGAGTTTACCAGATGGCCGTTATGATTTTATAGTATACAGTGATGCCTCCGGTGTAGGGCTAAGCCGTGTGCTGATGCAAAGTGGTAGAGTGACAGCCTATACTTCCCGGTAGTTGAAAGCGCGTGAGCAGAACTACCTCACACATGACTTAGAGCTTGCAGTGATTGTTTTTGCACTGTGCATATGAAGACACTATCTGTATGGAGTGTCTTTCCAGCTCTTTGCCGATCATAAGAGCTTGAAGTATATCTTCATGTAGAAAGATCTAAACAGTAGACAACGCAAGTGGTTGGAGTCTTGGCAGATTATGACATTAACATTGTTTACCATTCGGGTAAGGCAAATGTGATTGCCGATGCCTTGACCAGGAGGCCAATAATATGTGGAGCTAGATTGACAGCTATGGGTATACATTATGAGAACCAGAGAAAGGATGTAGCCAACTGACACCTTGTGGCAGTTTTAGCGAGGCTGACAATTTGTCTGGCTATGACAGACCATGTCAGACAGGTACATGCAGTTGATCAGTTGCCAGAGTAGTGGTTCCCTCAAGGGACTCATTCTGGGTTGGTTAGAGAAGTAGACGGTTTGTACCGAATGAAATGATGGTTATATGTGCTAGATGTTGTAGAGTTTCCCCGATTATGTAAGGGCATTCTTCATGAGGCCCATTGTAACGACCCGCCTATTCCGAGTCACAAGCCAAGTGTTTCTATATGAAACTAAGTGCCTCATAAATTAATTTTCTATTAATTTTTAATATTTTAAATAAAATCATGAGATAAAATTTAATATAAGAAATGCTCGGAATAATCTAAGCCCCATGAATCGAACCAAAATCCCATTGCCATGCAAACAATCTAAAAGTATAATAACAAATAAGGAAAAAAATAATTTAGTAAGAGAGTCCTCTAGCTATCCCGACTTTACACATCCTTTCAAAATGTTCATACTTGCGGAGGTAATTTCGCGTTAGTGATAAAAATACTAAGTCATATAATTACAAGAAACAAGCTAATATATTCCACAACATCTGAATTTTAGTCTTTTAGTGATTATGAGCATATGCCAAGCTCTTACTATGCTGGGAGGGGCGGCCACCCCATCTAACTACAATCCTATGTATGCGCACACACGCTACATAGCTCACAGCCTGTAGTTACCGATATTTGTCATTAACTCACCCTTTCGGTATCACAAGTGTATAATGAGTCATCTTGTACCCCTTTCACCCTGTTCGGCATTGGGCATGTATTTAATCTTTAAGAAGTTTAAGGGTGCTGCCTTGCGTCAGACTGAGTCAATTCTTTGACCCTGGTTACGCTCGGTGCATGGTAATCAAATTTGGGCTCAAGTCAACCAAGGCTCCCAAATAGGAATATATAACATTTCGAGTAATTATACGAACCTAGAATTGTGATGAGGCACCTGCAACTACGACACATTATCCTAATATATTTGAAACTTCTTTAAAGCCTTCCCTTTGTGAGCCAAATATGCTCACAAACTATCAACATGATGTTTTATTTAACATCAACAAAATACTCCTTTATATAGAAGAATATGTGGATTACAAGAAGTCACTACATTAAATTTTGTAGAAAAGAACATAATCATACATAACTATATTAAATATCAACCATTAGTGTGATGACAAAAAGTTTTAAAAAATGACTATTGAGTTAATGCAAATAGGTGTAAGATCGCACTCACAACTCCCACTCCAAAAAATTCAATAAATAAACTTATTTAGAACCATCCATAAATACCATTGCACTGATACTCTAAAGGTTATAATTGATAATTTATAATATTGATTTCCAAGAATTAATTTAATTAATTAATATTTAAGATTCATTCTAAGATTTACAAAACCACCCTAAATAAAATAACCTAATTATTTTTATGGTTTTACACCATCACTCAAGGTTCACGGTGCACCTAAGCTCAGTGAAGATGTATTACGACTTGTTCCAATCTTATTGGTGATGAGGGCTCAAGAAGGATGTCTTCGACACTGTGTCGCGATGTCTTGTATGTTAGTATGACATGATTAAATACCAGAAACTAGGTGGTTTGTTGTAGCCATTACCACCGCTAGAGTGGAAGTGGGATTGCATCATGTGTGACTTTGTCACACATCTATAGATGGATGTAGTATGGGTTGTTGTCGATAGGTTGACGAAATTGGCACACTTTATACCTATTTGTATGACCTATCCTGTGTCTACATTGGCTAGATTATACCAGGACCAAATTGTCAAACTCCACAGAGTTCGTAGGGAGATTGTATCAGATAGGAACCCGAGATTTACCTCTTCCCTCTACAGATCTTTCCATTGAGAACTTGGGACAAAGACGAAGTTTAGTACAGTCAATCATCCACAAACCGACTACTAGTCTGAGAGGATGATTCAAATCATGGAGGACTTGCTCCGGTCGTGTGTGATGGACTTCAGTGGACCATGGGAGGATCATCTTCCCTTGGTAGAGTTTGCACATAACAGTAGCTACCAGGCCAACAAAGGGATGGCACCCTTCGAGGAATCGTATGGAAGGTAGTGTAGATCACTTTTGTGTTGGCTAGAGGGTGGTGAGCCATTGATAATAGGCTCAGAGTTGCTTCAGGACTCCCAAAGGATAGTTGAGTTGACCAGGCAAAGGCTTCTGACATCTCAGGATAGACATAGGTCTTATGTAGATCAGAGGCATAGGGACATCAGTTTTACCCCTGAGGATCGCGTTTTCCTAAAAGTCTCACCAACTAAAAGAGGCATGGGTTTTGGGAAGTGGGGAAAATTGACTCCAAGGTTTATTGGCCCATTTGAGGTGTTGAGACGTGTTTGAGAGTTTGCATACGAGCTTGCACACCCATCTAGTCTATCACCAGTGCATCCAGTGTTCCACGTATTTATGCTAAAGAAGTACATGCTCGACTGTAACACTCCAAATCCGGTTCACACTAGGGAACTGAACCAGAATGTCATTGGTCCCAGTTAAGTCGACTAACTTGAAGCCAACCCAACGGATCTACTTTTGGCGTCTCAAGATGGAAGATGTCAATCCTATGCATGGTTGAATGCACAAAAACAAACCTAACATGCTACTATATAGACGTAATGACAACCAATTTGCATACCAAAATAATTTCGTTGGAAAATGATAAAATTCGTAAAATAAGATGGACTGAGTTTCCCCT
Source organism: Piper betle (assembly GCA_033002965.1). Lineage (NCBI taxonomy): Eukaryota > Viridiplantae > Streptophyta > Magnoliopsida > Piperales > Piperaceae > Piper > Piper betle. Next base: position 39,180 of record JAURVB010012509.1, on the reverse strand, counting down.
TAAAGTGTAATTAAGGGCCACCCTGTCAAATTAAAATATATATGCATATAAATAATAAATAAAACATTCACACAATAAATTCATTCAACTGTAGAATTCATTTCTATATTGAATTGTAAAAACCATGATTTTTATTACAAGACTCGAACCTAAATATTATGAAATAAATATAGATGAACTGATATTGTTGGTTATCAAGTCGACTGGTCATGGTTCGACTTAAGGTCAGCTACAAAATACCTATTAATGAATGGATGATGGGGTGTGAGAATTCATTGAAGGGGTCGTTGAACCTAGGAAATACCAATGGATGATGGGGTGTGAGAATTTAATGAAGGGGCTCGTTAAACCTAGGAAATACCAATGGATGATGGGGTATGAGAATTTAATGGAGGGAATGGTTGAAGTGTATATATATGCGGGAGGAGGGAGTATTTCATCCCTCATCTCCATCCCAGGCGACCTCCCCATTACTGTGTGAGTGTTTCATCCCTCATCTTATTTGTTTCCATTAGGATTCTAGCATGCAAGGTTTGTTCAAGACGCCCTGCCAAGTTGCTAGATCTCCAGCGTTTTATGCATGGGGTTCTTCTCGATTGCTTAGTTGGTTTGTAAATGGACATGTTAATAATTAAATTATCAATTAGATAATGGGGATTTGGATGGGGATAATTAATAATTAATTATCATTAGAATTGCTGAAAATTTAATAAGGAATGAAGACTAACATGAACTAATTACATCATTTAAAATTGATAGTATATTAGTCATGTAAGTTGCATGTAGGTTCATGCAAAATAAAATTATACTAATGTATAATTTTATGCCCTCATTTAGATTAGGAATCACGGGTCACAGTCAGACAAAGTCACAAGTTAGGCACGTATAATAGGTAAAACATCGTAATTTCCTTGTTGGTAGCCTAGGTCGGCCTGAGCCTCGATTCGACCACCATGCACCGAGTGTAACTGGGGTCAAAGAATTGACTCAGACCGACACAGGGTCGTATTATGTGCGTAAATTGTGTAATGCATCGACATTGTTTTGGAGTAGTGATGACCACCCCATAAAAAGGCTACGGCATGGGTGAGCGAGGCACAGCGATTCCTCCATCGCATTGGATTGCAGTGATAGCCTCCCCATAAAAAGGCTACGGCCGGGGTGGGTGAGGCATTGGCACTAGAGTTGGTAGTGAGAGCTTCCCCACAAACAGGGAGTAGCATTCACCTGACTGCAGTGATAGCCTCCCCGTAAAAAGCTACGGCCGGGGTGTGTGAGGCACTGGCACTAGAGTTGGCAGTGAAAGGTTCCCCACTAACAGGGTGTATCATTCACTTGAGTGCAGTGATAGCCTCCCCATAAAAAGGCTACGGCCGGGGTGTGCGAGGCACTGGCACTAGAATTGGTAGTGAGAGCTTCCCCACAAACGGGGCGTAGCATTCACTTGAGTGGAGTGATAGCCTCCCCATAAAAAAGCTACGGCCGGGGTGTGCGAGGCACTGACACTAGAATTGGTAGTGAGAGCTTCCCCACAAACGGGGCGTAGCAATCACCCGAGTGCAGTGATAGCTTCCCCACAAAAAGGCTACGGCCGGGGTGTGCGAGGCACTGGCACTGGAGACGGTAGTGGTAGCCTCCCCACAAAAGGGCTACGGCCGGGGTGTGCAGATCACAGCGGATACCTCCTCCGCATTGTTTTGGAGTATAGCGGAATCACTCCACCGCATATTAAAATTAACATAAGGAAATAGTGGAATGTACTTGATTTGTTTTATCTATTATACTACTTAGTGTTGAAATCACTAATGCGGAATTGCCTCTGCAGGTGTGCAGATACGAAATTAGGTGATTGACAACCAGGGCATGGAGCAAAAATAAATATGAGGACTCCTTTTTTATTTATTTGAGAAATAAGTGTGGCTACTGGGAAACGGTCTAAGACTGTGGGATCTTTATATATGTTTTTGTTAAAAAAAATGTTAGACATATTTGCTTAATTGTGAGTAACACCTGGCCAGCTAGGCCCACAATGTTGTGACAAATGGCCGGGTCGTTACAGGTGGTATCAGAGCCTGGTTTCCCAAAAGCTCACATCTTATGACTCAAGTACCTTGTTGAAGAGTTCCAATATTTATCTTTCTCCAATGGTGTATGTCATTAGGGAATTAGTGGACTCACTAACAAACCGAAGTAATCATTGAAAAAAAATTTTAATGAACCATAACGGAATGTCGTTGGGAACCGCAAAAGGAAGTGCTAGGAGATTCCGTATCGACTATGTAAAAATTGCAACAAGATACATTCAGGGTTATGAAGTGAGCCCCGTCGATGCTACAACTGCAGAAGGACGGGACACCTGCAAAATGAGTGTTGTCAGCCCCTGAAGCAACAACAGGATCAGCCTGAGATCTCGAAGATATAATTAATCATGCTTATCATCTTGTTGTTATAATATTTCGGGGATGAAATATTTCTAAGTTGGGGAGATTGTAAAAACCATGATTTTTATTACAAGACTCGAATCTATATATTATGAAATAAATATAGATGAACCGATATGGTTGGTTATTAAGTCGACCGGTCATGGTTCAACTTAAGGTCACCTGGAAAATACCTATTAATGAATGGATGATGGGGTGTGAGAATTTAATAAAGGGGCTCGTTGAACCTAGGAAATACCAATGGATGATGGGGTATGAGAATTTAATGGAGGGAATGGTTGAAGTGTATATATATGCAGGAGGAGGGAGTATTTCATCCCTCATCTCCGTCCCAGGCGACCTCCCCATTACTGTGTGAGTATTTCATCCCTCATCTTATTTGTTTCCATTAGGATTCTTGCATGCAAGGTTTGTTGAAGACGCCCTGCCAAGTGGCTAGATCTCCAGCGTTTTATGCATGGGGTTCTTGTCGATTGCTTAGTTGTTTTGTAAATGGACATGTTAATAATTAAATTATCAATTAGATAATGGGGATTTGGATGTGGATAATTAATAATTAATTATCATTAGAATTGCTGAAAATTTAATAAGGAATGAAGACTAACATGAACTAATTACATCATTTAAAATTGATAGTATATTAGTCATGTAAGTTGCATGTAGGTTCATGCAAAATAAAATTATACTAATGTATAATTTTATGCCCTCATTTAGATTAGGAATCACGGGTCACATTCAGACAAAGTCACAAGTTAGGCACGTATAATAGGTAAAACATCATAATTTCCTTGTTGGTAGACTAGGTCGGCCTGAGCCTCGATTCGACCACCATGCACCGAGTGCAACCAGGGTCAAAGAATTGACTCAGTCCGACACGGGGTCGTATTATGTGCGTAAATTGTGTAATGCATCGACATTGTTTTGGAGTAGTGATGACCACCCCATAAAAAGGCTACGGCCGAGGTGAGCGAGGCACAGCGATTCCTCCATCGCATTGGATTGCAGTGATAGCCTCCCCATAAAAAGGCTACGGCGGGGGTGGGTGAGGCACTGGCACTAGAGTTGGTAGTGAGAGCTTCCCCACAAACAAGGAGTAGCATTCACCTGAGTGCGGTGATAGCCTCCCCATAAAAAGGCTACGGCCGGGGTGTGTGAGGCACTGGCACAAGAGTTGGCAGTGAGAGCTTCCCCAGAAACGGGGTGTAGCATTCACTTGAGTGCAGTGATAGCCTCCCCATAAAAAGGCTACGGCCGGGGTGTGCGAGGCACTGGCACTAGAATTGGTAGTGAGAGCTTCCCCCACAAACGGGGCGTAGCAATCACCCGAGTGTAGTGATAACTTCCCCTCAAAAAAACTACGGCCGGGGTGTGTGAGGCACTGGCACTGGAGACGGTAGTGGTAGCCTCCCCACAAAAGGGCTACGGCCGGGGTGTGCAGATCACACCGGATACCTCCTCCGCATTGTTTTGGAGTATAGAGGAATCGCTCCACCACATATTAAAATAAATATAAGGAAATAGTGGAATGTACTTGATTTGTTTTATATATTATACTACTTAGTGTTGAAATCACTAATGTGGAATTGCCTCCGCAGGTGTGCAGATACGAAATTAGGTGATTGACAACTTGGGCATGGAGTAAAAATAAATATGAGGACTCCTTTTTTGTTTATTTGAGAAATAAGTGTAGCTACTGGGAAACGGTCTATGACTGTGGGATCTTTATATATGTTTTTGTTAAAAAAAATGTTAGACGTATTTGCTTAATTGTGAGTAACACGTGGTCAGCTAGGCCCACAATGTTGTGACAAATGGCCGGGTCGTTACATGAATCTTGACTCGAATGCTAATTTACCGTAATCTTACCTAACTGAACTAGGTCTTGACCCATCTATGCATTCTATTTACATTTCTCAATAATTCTGGGTCGTGACTTACTGATTGTATGTATTCAATGTTTAATCATATTTACTAACATGTTATCGTTAGCAAACTTTCTACTGCAACATACATCATATAGTACCACATCATCATGTATTACATTTCATTACATCATCCTCAGTTTAATGACAACATAAATAAAATAATAACACTCTATCGCCTGATATGTGTCTATGCAAGAGACACTACAGCTCCTTCGTCTTGGCTGGAACATCCTACTCATGATCATCACCTATATATATTATAAAAACACGTCAATAACGAGTGTTACTGGTCCAAAATATAACTAATGCCAAACTGGCAATGAGAGCTAACTCTCATATGAAGGAAAACATTCATATACTTCGCTAGAACTTTTAGAAGGGCACCTACTGAGGAGCAACTGGGCTACAGACCTAGTAGGGTCCTGAACTGACTGCTCTGCTATTGCTAATTTTGTCAGTTCATTTTCTGGTCCCTCAGGACTACTAGTATATCCTCAGCCTTCTACTTGCTACCATAATTCTTCTGGCCTTGAGCACGAAGACCGAGTACTCTAAAACAATCGCCTTTAGTACCCCTTGAACCACAAGTCCGGACATGCGCTGTACTAAATAATACTCATAAACCTCCACGTTTCTTCAATTGTGAGGAACTCAAAATGGGAGTTGCCAGGATCCCTCTAGATTGCAACAACCCGGTCACTAATCTAGAGCCAGCTTTGACTGGTACGTGCACCCACTCATGGTATGTATGAGTCAGTTTTGCTATCTCTCTTCTCACTAAAAACTATATATAGGCCTGAGAAGAGATTTATATAATAAGCCTGAAGGTAACTTGTGGTAGATCTTGTTTTGGAAAACATACTTGAAGGATCTCATCCTCGAAGGTTATTAATAAGGAAAATTGGTTAATTAAATGACACATGTTAAATGGGATCCGATAAAACACCACTACTCGTCTTGCAAGTAATAAAATAATACCCAATAGAATAGATCGTAAAAAAGTAAAACGAGCCCTAAACGACCTGATAGAAGCTCAAATTGTGTCCACGCACCTAGGCGCTGAGCTCTTACTCAATACCTACACATCAAAACTAAATATTAACACCCTATATAAAGCATGAATGTTGCACTCGTCATCAACCCATACAAGACAATATCTATTTACATCATTTAAATTCAAACTCTAATCCATTATTATCATCCATTAACATGCATTTAAATTTAAATCAACACATATTTATGATCACACCAAAATTATAAAACAATCAAATAAAATTGAATAAATTTATATACCTATCCGTCAATCATGCAGTGACGGCGACAAGGTTGTGGCTAGCTTGAGTGAGGATCGTGGGGAAGCGGGAAGGGAGAAAGAAGAAGGAAGTTCGGGAGGAGGATGGTGGCGGCTGGTAGTGATAGTGTTGAGGGTGTGGAATAAATAGATGTTACGGGGGACGAAAACGAGTGGTCAGTGAGAAAAATGAGTGGTCGGGAGAAAATGAATGGTTGGTGAGAAAAACGAATGGTCAGTGAGAAAAACGAATTGTCGGTGAGAAAAACTAATGGTTGGTGAGAAAAATGAATGGTAGTCTCGTAATTAAAACTTGACTCTACTTTAACTCTATAAAAATAATATTAACTAGTAATAATTCTAAAAAATCTAGAAAAACACGGGAAAATCCCATAAAACATAATATACACAATATTACAATGACATGCTCTATGACTAAAACCCACCGAAACTACCCGTAACGCATCCTAATGCGTTATTCGATATAAAAATATTTATACGATCTAATTAAAATAAATAAAGAAAAATCTGGCGTACTCTCATATATTCTAATAACTCATTCTACTCCTGTCTTACTAACATTATCATCATATACTTGGGCACACATGACTTCTCATGGTTCATAACACAAAACTAGCATCGGCTTGGTACGTGTGTTCTGAAATTGACCAGAATGAAAATAATAGTCGAACCGACTGGTTCAAATAATAAAACCCTGACTCGAATCACGAGTTTTACAATCTTCCCTTATAAAAATTTTGTTCTCGAAATTTTAAATTAAAGAAGCTTTACATTCGTAGCTAACCACTAAATCTGAAATCTAAAGCTAGATGTGTGTATACCTGTCATGTCTGTCGTATCCACCAATGCTTCTAAAATTGTGGTTGTATCCATCCCCATTGCCATGGTGGTGCTGAAGTGGACAGGTCTACCGGGGCACCTATATGTACACTATTATTTCCTTCAAGTCCACTACCCTTTGTACCCCTTCCTGCTTGAAGTGGAATGATTGGTGGAATTCTTGTAGGAGTGGTCCCTTGATACAGTGATGGAGGAGGAGGCAGCAGTAGAGGGCCCATTGGAACTGTAGGCTCCCCTCATGCCTCGTCATCAACAACTATTCTCTTCTCTATTCGGCGAGAGCTATTTGTTGTAGTCTGTTCGGAATTCCTCTAGACTCTCTTGTATCTGCATTTGTACCTCTGCTAACCGTGCAATGGCAACCTTTGTTTCGGTCTGAAGGCTTCTAATGCTGCGGCAGATTCTACTACGATGGCTTCCGCTACAACGGCTTCCACTACGATGGCTTACCCTACGGCGTGGCTCATAGGGATTTCCTACCACTGGCGTGGCTCTAGATCGGCTAAACACTGTCTCGCTGTGAACATGAATAGGCTAGCTTGTATGGGAGAAGGAGGTGATGGACTCCTGTTCAGAGTACTTCGAGTTCTTACCATGAATACCCTTATTCACCAATCCAATCCTGAAAATACTGCCACACCACCCATTGATGAGAAATCTGCAAATCAAAGACAACAAGGAAAGAAGTATATATCCGCCTGTTGGACTTGGAGCCATCTTTGCACACACATCACGTATGAAAATATCTTCCAACTGAATCGACAAAGAGTTTGCTCTGATACCAAAACCATAACATCCCAAATATTGTTCACGCTCAGAAAGCAAACCAGAATGTCATTGGTCCTGGTTAGGTCGGTTAACGTTAACCCAACCCTGCGGATCTACTCTCAGCATCTCAAGATGGAAGATGTCAATCGCTATGCACGGTTGAATGCACAAAAATGAACCTAACATGCAACTACATGGATGACATGACAACTAATTTGCATACCAAAATAATTTTGATGAAAATCAATAAAATTCATAAAATAAGATAGAGTGAGTTTCCCTTAAAAATGTAATTAAGGGACACCCTGTCAAATCAACATGTATACATATATAAATAATTAATAAAACATTCACACAATAAATTCATTTAACTGTAGAATTCATTTTTGTATTGAGTCTAGCTCAACTGCTGATTTACCTTCATCGTACCTAACTGAACTAGGGTTTGACCCATTTATGCATTCTATTAAAAATTTTCATTAATTCTGGGCCTTGACTTACGGATTGTACTTATTCAATGTTTAAATATATTTATTAACATGCTATTGTTAGCAAACTTTCTACTGCAACATACATCATATCGTACCACATCATCATGTATTGCATTTCATTACATCATCCTCAGTATAATGACAACATAAATAAAAAAATAACATTCTATCACCTAACATGTGTCTATGCAAGAGACATCACTATTCCTCCATCCAGGCTGGCACAACCTACTCATGATCATCACCTACATACATTATAAAAACACGTCAATAACGAGTGTTACTGGTCCAACATATAATTAATACCCAACTAGCTATGAGAGCTAACTCTCAAATAAAGGAAATCATTCATATACTTTTCTAGAACTCTTAGAAGGGCAACTACTGAAAAGCCACTGGGCTGCAGACCCAGTAGTGTCTTGAACAAACTGTTTGTTGCTGCTGATTTTGTCATTTCATTTTCTGGTCCCTCAGGACTACTAATATATCCCAAGCCCTCTTCTTACCACCATAATTCTCATGGTCTTGAACAAGAAGACTGAGTACTCTCAGACAACTGCCTTTAGTAACCTTTGAACCACAAGCCGAGACATGCGTTGTAGTAAACAATACTCGTGAACCTCCACGTTTTTCAATTGTGAGGAACTCAAAATAGGAGTTGTCAGGATCCATCGGGATTGGAACAACCCACTCACTAATCTAGAGCTAGCTTTGACTGGCACGTGCACCCACTCATGGTACGTATGGGTCCGTTTTCCCATCTCTCATCTCACTGAAAAGTAGATATAGGTCTGAGAAGGGATTATATAATAAGCCCAAAGGCAACTTGTGGTAGATCTTGTTTTAGAAAACATACTTGAGGGATCACATCCACGAAGATTATTAATTTAGAGAATAGGTTGATTAAATAGACCGAGTTAAATGGAATCCGATAAAATGCCACTTAACTCGTCCTTCAAGTACTAAAATAATACACAATATAATTGAACGTAAAAAAAGAATTGAGTCTTAAACAGACCTGATAGAAGCTCCAATTGTGTCCACGTACCTAGGGGGTGGGCTCTTACTCCACACATACACATAAAGACTAAATACTAACACCTAGTATAATGCATGAATACTACACTCATCAATCCATACAAGACAACATCTATTTACATGCATTAAAATTCAACCTCTAATTTATTATCATCATCTATTAACATGGATTAAAATTTAAATCAATACCTATTTACAATCACACCAAAATCATAAAACAATCAAATAAAATCAGATAAATTTCTATACCTAATCGTCAATCATGCGGCGACGGCAATAAGATTGTGGCCGGTTCGAGTGTGGATTGAGGGGAAGAGGGAAGGGAGAAAAGAAGAAGGAAGTCCGCTGAGGAGGGCGGTGATGGCTAGATAGTGATAGTGTCGGAGGTGTGGAATAAATTGATGTGACGAGGGAAGAAAACGAGTGGTCAGTGAGAAAAACAAGTGGCCGGGGGAAAAATAAATGGTCGGTGAGGAAAAAGAATGGTGGATGAGAAAAACGAATGGTCGGTGAGAAAAACAAATGGTCATCTCGTAATTAAAGCTTGACTCGACTCTAACTCTACAAAAATAATACTAACTTGTAATAATTCTAAAAAATCTGGAAAAAACACGAAAAATCCCATAAAATATAATACGCACAATATTACAATGACATGCTTTATAACCAATAACCCATCCAAACTGCTCGTAACGCGTCCTAATGCGTTATTTGGCCTAAAATAATTCTACCATTTAATTAAAATAAATAAAGAAAATCTAGAATACTCTCATATATTTTAATAACTCATTCTATTGTTGTCTTACTTACGTTATCATAATATACTTGGGCACACATGAGTCTCATTGTTCATAACACAAGACTGGCCTCAACTCTGTACGCGTGTTCTGAAATTGACTCAACTAAGAATAACAGTTGAACCGACCGGTTCAGACTATAAAACCCTGACTCGAATCACGCGTTTTACAATCATCCCTCATAAAAATTTCGTCCTCAAAATTTTAAATCAAAGTGGCTTTACTCTAGTAGCTATCCACTAAATCTGAAATCTAAAATTGGATGCGTGTATACCTGCCATGCCTATCATATCCACAATGCTTCAACAACTGTGGCTGTGTCCATCCCCATTGCCCATGGTGGTGCTGAAGTGGACGGGTCTACTAGGGCGCCTATTTCTCTATTGTCATTTTCTCCAAGTCTACTACCCTCTATACCCCTTCTTGCTTGAAGTGGAATGACTGGTGGAATAGTTGTAGGAGTGGTCCCCTGATATAGAGATGGAGGAGGAGGCTGCGGCAGAAGGCCCATGGTGGAGGCTCCCTCGTGCCTCATCATCCACAACTATTATCTTCTATGTTCATGCTACGGTGAGACCTATTTGTCGTAGTTCTCTTCAGAATTCCTCCTGACTCTGTTGCATCTGCATTTGTACCTCTGTTAACTGTGGAATGACAGCCTCCGTTTCGGTCTGACGACTTCTAATGTTGTGGCGACTTCCACTATGATGGCTTACTGGGCTTGGCACACTAGGATTTCCTGGCAGGAGCATGGCTCTAGATCGGCTAGACACTGTCTCGGTATGAACATGAGTAGGGCTAGCTTGTTTGGGAGATGGAGGTGATGGAGTCCTGTTTCGATTACTTCGAGTTCTTTCCATGATTTCTCCTATTCACTAATCCAATCCTGACAATACTACCACACTACCCATTGATGAGAAATCTATAAATCAAAGACAACAAGGGCAGAAGTATATACTTGCCAGCTAGACTTGGAGCAATCTTTGCACACACAATGGGTTCATCACAAGTTTGCTTTAATACCAAAACTATAACACCCCAAATCCGGTTCACGCTTGAGAACCAAACTGGAATGTCATTGGTCCCAGTTGGGTCAACTAACCTAAACCCAACCCTGTGAATCTACTCTCGGCATCTCGAAATGGAAGATGTCAATCGCTATGCATGAATGAATGCACAAGAACAAACCTAACATGCTACTACATGTATGACATGACAACCAATTTGCATACCAAAATAATTTTGAAGAAAATTGATAAAATTCGTAAAATAAGACGGACTGAGTTTCCCTTAAAAGTGCAATTAAGGTCCACCCTATGAAATCAACATGTATACGTATATAAATAATTAACAAAATATTCACATAATAAATTCATTTAACTATAGAATTCATCTATGTATTGAGTCTCGACTAAACTGCTGATTTACCTTCATCTTACCTAATTGAACTAGATCTTGACCCATCTATGCATTCTATTCACATTTCTCATTAATTTTTGGCCATGACTTTCTGATTGTACTTGTTTAATGTCTAAATATATTTATTAACATGTCATCGTTAGCAAACTTTTTACTGCAACATACATCATATCACACCACATCATCAAGTATTGCATTTCATTACATCATCCTTAATATAATGACAACATAAATAAAATAATAAATTTCTTGCCTGACATGTGTATACACAAGCGACATCACTGCTCCTCTGTAACGACCTGGCCCAAAGTGCAACGTAATGGGCCTAAGTCATTTCTTTAAAATGGTTAACCCAAGTTGAAGATCTATAGTCCATTCCCACTTATAAACAGGATCTTCTCCCAGTAGGTATTAGATGTGGGACTAAGTTGAGGAATCTCACAATCCACCCACCTAAGGAAATTTCGTCCCCGAAATGCCTATACTTCGGGCTAGCCCCAGCCCACGACCTTTCTGGCCTGTGACCGGCAGCCTAGCAACGCCCCTAGTCCATCGCATTGCTAGCCCCAGCCCACGACCTTTCTGGCCCATGACCGACAGCCTAGCCAACGTCCCTAGTCCAGCCCACCATCTAACACGGACCAGGTTGCTCTGATACCACCTGTAACGACCTGGCCCAAAGTGCAACATAAGGGGCCTAAGTCATTTCTCTAAAATGGTTAACCCAAGTTAAAGATCTATAGTCCATTCCCACTTATAAACAGGATCTTCTCCCAGTAGGTATTAGATGTGGGACTAAGTTGAGGGATCTCACATCCTCCGTCCAAGCTGGCACATCCTACTCATGTTCATCACCTACATATATTATAATAACACGTTAGTAACAAATGTTACAAGTCCAAAATATAACTAATATCAATCTGGCTATGAGAGCTAACTCTCATATGAAGGAAAGCAATAATATACTTCACCATAATTCTTTAAAGGGCACCTACTGAGGTGCCACTAGGTTGTAGACCTGGTAGCATCCTGAACTGACTGCTCTGCTGTTGCTGATTTTCTCATTTCATTTTCTTGTCCCCCGGGACTACTAGTATATCCTAAGCCCTCTTTACCTCCATAATTATCCTGGCCTTGAGCATGAAGACCGAGTACTCTCAGACAGTGGCCTTTATTACCCTTTTAACCACAAGTTTAGACATGCGCTGGACTAACCAATACTCGTAAACCTCCATGTTTCTCTGCATGTGAGGAATTCAAAACGGGAGTTGTCATGATCCCTCGGGATTGGAACAACCCACTCACTAATCCAAAGCCTGCTTTGACTGGCACATGCACCCGCTCTGGTACATACGAGCTGGTTTTCACATCTCTCGTCTCACTGAAAACTCAATAAAACTATATATAGGTCTGGGAAGGGATTTATATAATAGGCCCGAAGGCAACTTGTGGTGGATCTTGTTTTCGAAAACATACTCGAGGGGTCTCATCCTCGAGGGTTATTAATCCGTAAAACTAGTTGATTAAATAGCCCTACTTAAATGGGATCCGATAAAATACCACTTAACTCATCTTGCAAGTAATAAAATAATACATAATAGAATAGAGCGTAAAAAATGAAACGAGTCCTAAACGGACAAGATTGAAGCTCCAATTGTGTCCACGCGCCTAGGCGCCGAGCTCTTACTCTGTACCTACACATTAAATCTAAATACTAACTCCCAGTATAAAGCATGAATGCTGCACTCCTGATCAACCCATACAAGACAACATCTATTTACATGCATTTAAATTCAAAATCTAATCCATTATTATCATCTGTTAACATGCATTTAAATTTAAATCAACACATATTTACAATCACACCAAAATCATAAAACAATCAAATAAAATTGGATAAATTTCTATACCTAATCATCTGCAATGTGGCGATGGCGATTGCAAGAAGGTTGTGGCCGGCTCAAGTGAGGATCATGGGGAAGAGGGAAGGGAGAAAAAGAAGAAGGAAGTTCAATGTGGATGATAGTGGTGGCTAGATGGTGATAGTGTCGGAGGTGTGGAATAAATAGATGTCAGGGGAGAAGAAAACGAGTGGCCGGGGAGAAAAACAAATGGTTGGTGAGGAAAATAAATGGCCGGTGAGAAAAACGAATGGTAAGTGAGAAAAACGAATGGTCAATGAGAAAAATGAATGGTCAGTGAGAAAAATGAAGGGTTGTCTCGTAATTAAAACTTGACTCAACTCTTACTCTGACTCTATAAGAATAATACTAACTCGTAATAATTCTAAAACATCCAGAAAAATAGGGAAAATTCCTATAAAACATAATACATACAATATTAGAATAACATGCTATATAACTAATAACCCGCCCAAAGTGTCCGTAACGTGCCCTAATTCATTTTCAGCCTAAAAATAATTCTACGACTAATTAAAATAAATAGATAGAACATATATTCTAATTACTCATTCCGCTATTATCTTACTGACGTTATCATCATATAGTTGGGCACACAGGACCCTCATGGTTCATAACACAAGACCAGCCTCGGCTCGAAATGCGTGTTCTGAAATTGACCAGATTGAAAATAATAGTCAAACTGACTGGTTCATATTATAAAACCCTGACTCGAATCACAGGTTTTACACCGACAGATCACACCAACTTCAGTATGAGGAACTCGATGACCTGTCCTATGAGGAAGAGGCTATACAGATTCTCGACCAGTCCATGAGGACTGTCTGTAGGAAAGAAGTGCCTTTGGTGAAGGTACTTTGGTCGCGGCAAGGTGTTGAGGAGGTCACTTGAGAGCGTGAGGACAAGATGGAGAAATGTTTCCCCAGGCTCTACCTGTAGAGGATGATGACTTGAAGTATTAGCACCCTTTTGTGTTTTGGTTGAGTACTATTGTATGTTTTTTATTGTGTTATAAGGCTTGTTTCTACATGTATAACCCCTTAGGAAATTCCAAGATGAAATTTTTCAAAGTGAGTGAGGTTGTAAGACCAGGCCGTCCACCTAAGGTGGTAGGTTTTGAGGTCGGATGCCTAAAAAGACCTCCCCTTGGTCTTCCTGTTTCAGGTTTGTGTTTCCTCTTTTGCTCTTTGTATTTTTTCATTTTGATGATATTTTTAGCATTTAGATTATCCTGTTATGAGCATTTTAAGTACTCATGTATCTTATTTGTCCATGTAAAAAATTAGATATGCTTTTTATAATGCAATTAGGGCACTAATATGCATAATTTTGGTATAAAAATCATATCCTGACACTCTAATGTTACATTTGCGCGATTCTTATTTTGTTGCACTTGTAACATATATATCTACAACTTTTGTGTTGGGTGTTTTTTCTTAAATGACCTACAATGTTCATGCATGAGGGTATAAAGTAAAGAAAGGTGACAATTTTCACCATTACAATGACAAAAGCCCCCTTTCTCAAAATTTTACTCTATGGCCTAGTAGGATATGTTGATTCACAGCATTTCATATTGTTCATGGTGATTTTAGGAGTTCTTGGTAAATTTTAAGACTAATCTAACCACGAAATAATAATGAACATCACTCATAAGTACGTTGTATATTTCCTGTGTTGTTTATGACTATGCGCATTATTTGTGATTGTGTTATATGTTAAACCAATAAGTGTCTACTTGAAATATATAAATTTTGGGAATGGGTAAAAATCAATTAGATATGTTTGGAAGGTGTCTACCTGGACAGTATAAAGATGCTGGGTGAAAACAATAGTTTTTTTCACTCCGGTTGTAAAATACCTTAAAATAGGTTAATGGTGTTGGATTTCATTGGAACATGGTCCAAACCTTACCCAATGTCTAAGTAGCACTATGACCAATTTTGGTGCCATTTGGGTAGGCTTTTAATTTTATTTGTGAATTTCCAATTTATTTAGGTCCAGATTGCTCCAGAAACAGCCCATCTAGTGACCCAACTTGTAAAATAGTAAAATACACTTAGGCCCACTTACAAAGTAAATTTGGCCAAACTCTTACGGGGATCAAGCTCCATATTTTAGTTAACTAGGTCCATTGACCCAAGCCTATTTGGAGTCCTCTAGCCCATGAGCCAACATTTACAAAATTAATGCGCAACTCAGGAATATTGTTCCAGCACCTTAGGGCCAAGCTTAATGAGCTTTGTTCTCCTTAATTGGCCCATGGGCCAGCCATGGTGGAATTTACCTATGAACCTTAGAGTGTAACGGATAACCCATCCAAATTTTAGCCCATTTAGACATTGTTAGGCCCATCCGAAAAATCATGTGGTAAGCCCATTCAATTAAAAACTGTAGAATTGATTAAAGCCAAGTAAGTGAAAATGAAACAAAAACCTTAATTAAGTTACCTAGTAAGGTTTAACACTTCACTTACGACCTAATAAGATAATTGAGTGATGTTAAGGGTGGAGCTTGTGTGGAGGCTTTGCCGCATTTTGCGTGTCAATGTGACCTGATTCTTATTCTATTTCATCTCCGTTGCTAGGTATTACAATCCATAGGACTCTCCCTTTACTTGATCTCTGAGTCCCTGCTTGTCAAGTTTAACTGTGTTTTAGACGTAGGATGGCATCGACGACATTTTATCATATCCCTTCGATGTCGGGTCATTTAGCCATGTTTTGTACACATGTTTAATAAAACATCAATGTTGAGACCCCTTGATGGTTTTCGAAAGATAAAATCTAGAAATTATGTATTAAATTCTCTCCTAAGCCTATATGTATAAATATGAGGGTTTACGGATTTTACGACTATGATTGTGTATGGGATGCATGGGCTGCACTAGTACTCCTTCATTTAGCCTAACCATCGTCT
Organism: Piper betle; assembly: GCA_033002965.1. Classification (NCBI taxonomy): domain Eukaryota; kingdom Viridiplantae; phylum Streptophyta; class Magnoliopsida; order Piperales; family Piperaceae; genus Piper; species Piper betle. The sequence goes on along the minus strand of JAURVB010012509.1, from coordinate 23,311 downwards.
GCAAGGTATATAGAGGAGCAAGCTCCAGAGTCCTAGAATATGATGAGGAGCTAAGTCAGGCACATGAAACGTATTTGGTTGCAGTTTTTTTTGTGTTAGAGTAACATGTGTGGAAGAGCTTATGGTTCGCACCACTTGAAGACCCACGTGAAGTCCAAGTATTTAAGTTTGATGTCCTAAACTTGATGATGCTATGTAATTCTCTGATGCTTTAATTATTGCTCGCATAGGGTATGTGGACCAAGTAACTATGACCCTTGTTTAAATACTCGCATCATCTTTATGTAACTAATAAGAAGACCTAAGTCAATCACTTGAACTAAGTAGTAAGAGTATAATATACGCAACAACATGCAACTTCAAAACTATAGTGGGGGTGTGATTCTTCTAAAGTTGGGAGTGATCATTACATTTGTAACCATGTTTTCTACACATGTTTAATAAAACTTCAAGGTTGAGACCCCTTGATGGTTTTCGAAAGATAAAATCCAGAAATTAAGTATTAAATCCTCTCACAAGCCCATATGTACAAATATGAGCATTTGCAGCTTTTACAACTAAGAGTGTGTACAGGATGTATGGCTTCCACTAGTACACCTTTAAGCGGTGATGTAGTGTGGACTATGAGGGTACTGCATAATGCAGTATATTTTCGAAATTTGTGGCACTAACTTAACCATTCATTTTGCCACTTGAGTGCCATGGTAGATGTAATATGGAGGATGTACGGGCATAAGTGTTGTATATATGAATATGAATATTTGTCGTGCATGCGTGCTGACACTTGTTAAGTATGTTTGATTACCATCCAGTGTGAGTCATTTCTAAAGTTTCCTAAGTTTCCATGGGTAATGGAATACCCATTTGTCAACTTGGTATTTTACCAGTAGTTTTTCGGACCGGTAATTAAATTTATTTGATTACTAATGTGGTTTTCTATTATATGTACGTGAGGTTTCCTGGTATTGGGCAGCCTAAGTGAATAAATCAAACGGCTCAGTGGCGGTGGTGGTGGGGGCCTTGTGTTATATTGTGTGTTTTAGACTATGTTATATAGCAGGCATATGCCCTAATTATGTGAACCTTTTATGATTCGAATATATGTCATGATGGTTGTGCTCGCATATTTTTTTCTTCTTATTATTATATCTTACTATGGAGTTATAATGCTTTGAGGCAAGGCTAATGATTGTCTGTAAGGTATATAAGCCAAAGAGTCATGGAACATGATGAGGAGCTAAGTCAGGTATATGAAACGTATTTGGCTACAATTGTTTGTGTTAGAGTAATCTGGGTGGAGGAGCTTACGATTCACACCACTTGAAAACCCACTTGAAGTCTGGGTATTCAGCTTTGATGCCCTAATACTCGATGATGCTGTGTAATTCTCTGACGCTTTAATTATTATTTGCATAGGGTATGTGGAATAGGTAATCATGACCTCTTCATATAACTAATAAGAAGACCTAAGCCAACCACTTGAACTAAGTAGTAAGAATTTGATATACGCAACTACATGCAACCTGAAAATTGTAGTAGGGGTTGTCCTTCTTCTACAATTGGGACTGATTATCATATTTTTAAAGTCACTGCTCATAGTCGTATGGGAGGTTCTACCTTTGTTACAACTAGGGGTGTTCATATAGGAATCCTTTAAGTCTAAGATCAGCCTTTGTAGTACAAACCTTGCACGCATTGTGTGAAAACCAAGTCTAGTGTCTGCCTTAAGCCTCCACAAAAGGTTCAAATCTGATTATGTAAATTTTGTACAGGATAGCCTAACGAATAGCTTTCAAATTATAATATCATGATTCGGACATCCCTTGGAGCCGAATGGGGGTGTTGTAGTTACATTCATATATTAATTGTTCTCATTAGGGAATTCGACTAGGGGTGTGTAGTTGTAAGGATTGCTTGGTAGAGGGGTCATCCGGGTGAGTCCCTTTGTGATCAAGTAGCATTGGGGCAAGGCCTAATGGGGGGCTGTCCATAAGGTCAAGTAAGTGCTTGAGAGGATTTGAGTGCTTGTATTCCTTGTATTATTGTTTTAATATAAGGTTGAGAGTGGTTCCCGTAGATCTGCATTTTTCTTGTTGTTTGTCACGATTAGGTAGGGAACTTTAGTACTAGGTCGTGGTCAAAGTTTACAAATTAGTTACAAGGACTAGTTACCAAGATGAGCATGGGCAGAGGCCGTAACAACTGAACAATAGAATTGGTATTTGGTCAAGATCGGGTAATGATTAGGAGGGTTGCTACTTGGTTCTTGGGATAACTTATTGGTAGGGAGTATCGATAACTAAGATATTGTATCGGGTGTGCTTGTGTGTAATCGAGCATGGATGATCGAGAAAGGTGTAAATAATGGTATGAGATTAACCTCAATTGTGGTTGATTGCTATTGTTTGTAGTGCTGAGTGTTGGGACTTGAATGAAGAAGTAGATCTAGTGCTATTAGGAAATAGGAAACAAAAAATACAGCAAGAAATTAATGTGGTTTGCAAAATTAGCAGTTGAATGATGTTGAAGATCTATAATATATTTTCACTTGTAAATATGATCTAATTTTAATAAACATTAGATATGAAATTAAGTTTACTAAGTCAATATAAACGAGAATCCATTGTAAAATAAATCAAAACAATGATAAAAATTCTCCTCTTACCTCTTACTCTTGAATCAACAAGTTTTACTTAATATATCCTTGAATCTCTCACAACTGAGAAGAAAACGTTTTCCCATAGCAAAAAGCCCTAGAGAACTCCTCTACAGTTTGAACTAGCCTCTCACCGAGACTTGAGGCACCTGAAGCCTTAGGTCTCCCTCAAGAGAAACAGACCCCTTTCGGAACAATAGGCACAAAGAATGAGGTTATTATAAAAAATCTTGAAAAACAATAGATATAACCCCCAAAAAAACTAGTATGGAGCTGTGCATATGTCGCTGGCGTCCGGCCATTTAACTTTTAAGAAGCATAAGATGCTGAATCAATGTACAAATAGACAAGATCCATGAAATTGCAAACTATTGATAACAAAAATAGCTATAAAGTGATACTGAAACATATGCATAGTGTATATATACAATTAATCATGATGTAGAGAAAAAAGTGCTATCAACCAAACTAGAGTGTTTGACAAAAACAGAAGGATCTCAACCTCAAGTGTTCAAATGCTCTGGTTAATCAGATAATCCACTGAAAGAGTTGGTCTAGTGGGATCCCATCCATTCGTTGACTCTTAAGAAATTAAAATACCAGCATAGTGTTGGCATCGTGACGAACTTGAACACCAGCAGCTACAAACAAGCTAATCTCAGAGCAATATTAATCTTCTCTACATGCCCCTTAAGTGAGGGTGGGTGTGTGCACTGACCCGAAATAAATGCAAATTGATTGGCCTAAATAGTCATTTTAAAATAATTAATTCAAGTAAAAAATTTATAATTGTATAAGCACACCCCTATTAAGACATATATTCTAATTATCTTGATGCTCCAATAAGTATTGAATGCATGATTATATTAGAGGATCTCCCAATTCTCAAAATGACTAATTATTTTTAATATATTCACAATCCATATGTAATAGTCACTACCCAATATCAATTCGAATATATCATAAGCCACTTTTCTTCCCATATCATAAGCCACTCTACCTTGGCCATACCTGCTAGCTTCTCCATATCCTTTCCAATACAACGACCAGCATATTTTGGAAAGGGCACGGAGAAGATAAATAGGATTTGTGCCATTTTTCAAAAACAACATCGTGGATAATCTTACATCCCTTTTATTGTAATTTAGATTTTAATTATCCTATTTTTGCAAGTTCCTTACCATTATTTTTACAGTAAAATGTTAATTCCAAAATTATCAAAGCACATTTGTGATAGAATGTCATGTTTAACATGTACTTAACCTGTATTGACAATTTAAGATATCTTCAAGTTATTGTGGTTGTTGCAATTGTTATTAGCGGAGCCCAATTTAATTGTGCAATACTAATTTGATGTCCCAATTTTTATGTTCCCTTTCTTAAAAATATTTTCTTGAATAAGTAGGACTAAAAGCATAATTAGGTATGATGTTTTCCGGTAGTGGTACGTGGTTAGAAATTATGGAAGCCTCTGTTCCATCTGTATGCAATGAGATGCTAATATACATACATTAATATCCGCAGGAACATCACAATGGTGCATCATAAGCACATAATTAAGACGTATATGTTTATGTGAGTGAATAGAGCAATTTATCCTATTTATGTTAATAGATTTATTTACTAAATTCATATTCATAGCAAACACTGATGTCTTTGCTCCCTCTTATATATATTATATATATTATCCGCTGAGCGTTTGAATGTGGTATTGTGCCAAGGGGTGAAAGGTGCTGTAGGAGATTCTCAAATGGCCCCTTCCCCGTTATATTGTGCTGCACAATAAACCCTAAGAATGCTAGCATGGCCATTTTTCCTGTAAAAGGTATCACAATTGTAAAAACGATTAGTTCTGTAAATGCACCACTAAATTTTTAGAAATAAATATATGTTGTGTTTGAATATAAAACATAATGGTTGCAACTTCAACAAAGAATATACTCATTGTCTTGTTTAAGCCTCTCCTACACAGGAGGAGATTTTGATGATATTTTTTAAAACTTAAACAATTTCCCCCGTGCACCAATTTTCTCATTGGTAGCCACGGGCAGCACCAATCAAAGTCTCATCGGAGGAGATTTCGTTCGACGTAAGTATGGTTTATGAGGACCCGTATCTCCCATGGAGGACCGACATTTTGGTGTAAGTAAAATTCAGTTTCGAATATTATGGTCAAAAATTACAAAATTACCAAAAAAATACTTAATTATGAAAGTTAAAAAAAGTTGTGATTTCTCATTTTGTAAGTTAACCAAAGTTGATACATTCCTATTCATATACTAATGAATTTTACTCTACTAGGTATTATACATAAGGTTAGAAGTTGATACATCCATATTAATATAATAGATTTTATTTTAAATCCAATTGATATTAAACATGAGACTAACTATTTAACACATCCTATATTCTACCCACTAAATTCTATCTCAAATTTTGTCCCCGTAATTTCATTCCTATGGCTATGTAATTTCTTTTTTATAGCAAAAACTTAAATCTTTGTCTAGATAAACTCATATATTTGTTGTGTGGAGATAATTATTATGTATGTAGATGTGTTAAAACTCGAAGAAATTTAAATATGATCTTACCATTAGCCAACTCCTTTTCCTTCTAATAAATTTTACACCATAAATTGATATTAGGAATTGCAGGTAAGTAGAAATATGTTGAAATATGAACAAAGTAAAAATTTTAACAGATTCACAAATGTAAAAAGATTCATGCATCAGGAAGACAGGGCGAAGTGCTATCATCTCTTAAATAGATAACAGTATGTACATCACTAACAATTGTCCACGATAACTAGTAAATTAGCAGTATACTTATACTATTACTATATGACATGACATAGTAATTATTTTAGTTCAAACATATATAAATTTTTTTTTGAAAAGACAAGAAGATAATGAAGTGAAGATTATCAAATTAACAAGTACACTAATTTCTACACCTACTCTAATCTCCATATCTGAAATATTTTCAAACCGAAGTCCACGATCTTACCGTATGAGCTACAAAATCCTGTATATAAACAAACAAGCAATGTTAGACTACTTAAACAATATTTTAATTGAAAATTTGATAACAAAGGTGGTAACATTTCTCATTCCCCACTTTTGTGGATGCTTTTTTGTGCATCAACCGATGACTTTCTCCTTCATGCAACACTTAAAAATCAAACATCGATTGTGAAGACTCTCCAAGCTCAATATCCTCAATTGAAATTTCTGGATTACTCAACAAACGGCATAGATTTATAAATCTTTAAGAGATTTGAGAAAAAACATGAGATGAAAGGGGGAAAAAAAGAGATTTTTGGAGGAGAAAAACACAAAATAATAAGATCTACACTAGAACTAAAACTACCGGACAAACGGCTGGGAGAAATACTCCTATCTAAAGAAAAGAAGCAGTCAAAGAAGAAAGAAGCTGGAAAAGGAAGAAGGGGAGGAGCTCCTTGTTGGAGATCCATCTTCGATAAGCCCCAAGCACACCAGATCCATCAAAGGTAGGAATGCCCTCAACAAGATCTAGTTCATAGCCGCCTTCGAAGACGCCTGCCGGATAAAGTTGAGAGAAGTCCCTGCCGCAAGTGGCAATGTCCAACAAACAGCAGAGTTACAGACCATCGTCCTGCCGGATAAAGTTGAGAGAAGTCCCCGCCGCAAGTGGCAATGTCCAACAAACAGCAGAGTTACAGACCATCGTCCAGCCAGCCAAGGCCTCCAGCAACCAAGAAACTACCTCCACTAAATTCCCTTTACAGCCGACAACAAATCCTAGCAAAGAGATAACACTAGAATAGCCTATAATCACCGAAAAACAGCCCAAAAAACTCCTGCCAGGACTGCAAAGTAGAAAGGTGAAGAGAAGCATCCATCTTACCGGCCTCCATATGGCTAGCCCAGGCCAACGCTTGGCAGACCGAAAATTCCATCGGACTCTCCTCGACACCAAGAACAAAGCCCAACGGATATCCACTAAAGATGAGGCCATTGTTGCAGAAAAAGTCACCCAAAAGAGGTCCACCAGAGCAGTGTGGAGCAGCACGAGGCCAACTTCTCAAACTTCGTCCAGCTGATCACCACTGCTGAAAGACAGGCTGCCACCTCCAATTGATCGCCCTTATCTCCGAGTACAAACAAAATTTGAGTATAGCCACAATAAGCCACCACCTTTGCCGAAAAACATCGATAGAGCTCGGCCAAAAACCATTTCCGTGGAACTTTCCACATTCACTGTCGCTTGCCAGTGCCACCACAGATCGTTGGAACACCTCCAAGCATCTCACCAATCCGAGATCTACCAATATAGGCGGTCAACGCCAAACTCAGTCGCCAGAAATGCCGTTGCTGGAGCCACCAAAGATGTTGTTGCACCGCCACCACAGCCAGGTCTATCGGACCCATTTAGTAAACCAAGTCTACTCGCTTTGCCGGACCTGTGACTACTCTCCGTTGCCCATGCATTATGACCGTGCTGGATTGCCTGATCTTGTCATGACCCGTTTGCTACCTTTCCTGGCTACTGGCACACAGCATACTATTGACCACCTGGCATACCCAACCTCGGCCCAGCACCTGCGTATGCCTAGTCTGGTTCAGCATTTATTTTCTCCGAACCAATCCAAAGTAGTCTGGTTCAGTCAATTATCACTCAAAAAATAATTTGAAGGCCTTCCCGACTTTGGATTGAGACGAAACTTTCTACCCCATTGTTTTTTTATACTTTGGACACAGTGGTGAGGTTATTTTGAAGATTTGAAGATTACAAAAAGACCAACCAGACCATTGAGTTAAAGATTTCAAAGACAAATCAAATAAAAAATCGGTGGAATTCACTATTTTGTATAAGTGCAAAATCAAAGAAGAAATAATGGATTGTGAGTACCAATCTCACCATAAATTCAGTTAGGGATTCAAATTGAACTTTAAAAAATTTTGGGTATTTATTCATCGCTCAAAGTATTTTATTTTATTTTTTACTTGCACAGTCTATTTGTGCAGCAAGGGTGCCTCTAATCCCACCAAATTACTCATTTAACCCGAAGCGAGGACTTATTCACAGGGGCGCCAATCCTAAACCCGAATAATATTAAATTGATAAGAATAATTTGTTGCATCAATATTAAGTCTGGTCATTTAAGGTCCTAACCCGGTAGTTAAGCTATTATCGAACTACAAATGTTGCACAATTATTATAAATAAACTAAATTTGGAGGAAGAATTTTTGGATTACAGTAACTAGTATATATTCATGAACATTGTTAATGTAATGAAATTCTCATTTTTTAGTAAATTTAATTTAATTTATTTTGTCCATGGCTAGCTTGTGAGGGGTCTCAAAATTTGGTCTGCCAAAAAATTAAGAGAAACTGCAATAAATGATATTAAATTTGCTGCATGGGCCTCTTTTCTATCAATATTATATAGGTTATGTTGGCTTAGACTACATTTCTAAATATTAATTTTATTTAGTAAAATCAGGTACAAATATAATTGACTTTAGTTTCAATTAATCCAGCCTATTTTGACAAGCGCACGTAGCTGGGCAAATGCCTGAGCCATGATGCTGGAAATGTACCATGGCAAATATGAACCGTCCAATTATAAGGATGGCCTACATAAGATCATAAAGAAATAAAAATCCTAAAAACTCTCCTTTCCCTGACTGCTACCGACAAATACGGCCACATACTGCCACTAAAAGAAACACCAAAACTAAAAACAAAAAACTTCAAGTGGCTAGATCCTTCCGCTACGACTAAGCATACTTCGGTCCAAATAGAAATAACCAACTGAACTGATTGAAATTGTCGGTTTGGTTCGATTATTATTAAACTTTAGTTCAGTTTGTTTTGGACCTTAGGTAAATTTTGTACCTATAAGAAATTTTTGTTCGAAACCAAACCGAAACTAACCGAAAAAACGAAAGAAAAATAAAATAATTCCTGGGGTAATGTGGGGTTATTAATGATTTCATATATTTATTTTTTATTTGTTTGAGATGCATAATATAATATCAATGTATAAAATACTTTTAAATATGAATATGATGGTTAAATTATGTTATAACTTTATTTATTATGAAATTAATAATCAATTTTCATGTAATTACAATTATTTCATTTTCTTAATAAACTAAACTGAACCAAACAAAAAAAAATTGGTCTACTTAAGGAAAATAATTTTGTTTGGGTCAATTTTAAATTTTACCTACCAAAGGCAATTTGAAAAGTCAGTTCGGTCGGTTTGACCAAATGTCTCCGCTACGATAGCCGGCGGTCAAAACCATCACGAGCAAAATAAGTATTTTTTTGCCCGCAGCTGATCTGTCAAGGTAAAATAGAAGCTGGATCAGGCTATCGTGGTGAGATTTTTTTTATTATTATTATTTTAAGATTTGATCTTAGATGGCCAAGATTTAAATGGATCAAAAAAGGTTTCTTGTCCATTTGGTTGTCTTAAAATTGAACATAAGTAATATAAAATTTAGAGGTCAAAAACTTTTTGTGTTTGAATGTCTTCAAATTTAATCAAAAAATTTTTTAATTTCGATCAAAGATAATGTATGTAAAATTTTTTATAAATTAACATTTTCTTATGAAATATAAAAGAAATTGAAAAAAATTTTGAGAGACATGTATATAGGAAGGATATTTCATTTTCATCTTATTTTCCTATTATCTAAATATGCAAAATATAATTTTTTAATTTTTATGTTATTTTATTTCATTGTATATTTATTCCCTATAAAAAAAAATTTTATTTATAATATTTTCATGCTAACGAAACATACCATACTTAAACCCTTATTCAGGGAAACCTTTCATATATATATATATAAGGGTTAATTGGGTCTAAACTAAAACTGAATAACCTAGATTGACTTAAACCAATTTTGACGTCTTTAAATAGACTTTTTAAAAAGGACTTTATTAAAAAACATTGGGTCAACCAAAAAATTTCCCACCCAAACCTAAGTGCAAAGGGGTAGTCGACAAACACCAAAAAAATAAATTTGTTATCATCATGTTACAAAGAGACTAAAAATTTTATTCAAAAAAAAAAAGAATGGCCCAAATTCTCTGTCCAAAACCCAAGTGTGAGGGTGTAATGAACTCAAACCAATTTCCCACCCAAACCAAACCCAAGTAAAAACAGGGGCAGTTAAGCCATTAAATAATAAATACCTTTCAATTATAAATAGAGTCTAACCCAGTATTAGATGGTGAATAAAGCAATATTTCACCATTAAATATAAAATCCTCTCATTAAATAATAGTTTAATGAAAAAAGAAAAGTCTACACGTCATCTTGCCTAGTATGATTAAAATAAATTTGTTGTGAAATATTTTTATCCTCATTCAGTGCAGAACATTCTTGCAGATTTTTAAGCTTAGTGTTTTATAAACAGAACCATCATAAAAATAAAAAAAGATCGGTTTTGGCGCATCCTACCAAATTTTGCAGTCATCCATTTGTCGACACGCAGACAATTTGTTCGAAAACGCTGTCTCAAGTGGTAAAAATCAATGAAAATGGAACAACCCGTTCAAAGAATAAGAAATATCTTTACATGTACCGGGTAAGATATTGTCTTATGTGTTGACTTATATGGTATAAAATTTTAATTATATATATATATATATATATTTAGTGAATAATAAGATAACCTATAATAATTTAATATCATTGGCTACAATTGACTTTAAAAAATATATCTTATTTGATTAAAAAAATAAATTATAATTATTTGATTTTTTATTATATATTTTTAAAAGATAATTATTCACCCATTTTAGTAAGAATTAGAAGTTTTAGTTACGTTCAAATATGTAGCTTTTTATCGTAAAAGATATTTTTATAATTTTTTTAAAAAATTAAAATAAATGAGATTCAAATTTGTGACTTTTTGCAAGAAATATGTTTATTATATTTTAATTTTTTTGCATTTATTGTATTTTTTTAAAAAAATTATATTTTGATTGGTTAATTCTCTTACTTTTCATCACAAATTTTCATCTCAGATTTTGAGTTCCTTTCAATGTGCAGGTCATGTATAACTTTTTATGAGATAGCTCACAATTAGCACATATTATATCAAAATAATCAAAATAAAATAATTATTAAAAATTAAAATTTTGTATACTATAGTGGAGTTAATAAGTATTTTAAAAAATTGAAGATTTATGTGTAATTAGGGTATAATATGAAAAATATTTTAAAAAATAAGTAAATTAATGAATAAGGAGTATATAAACATAAGAGTCATAAATTTGATCTGTTTTTAAAGCATACAGGACTTTTATTGTTGAAATTGACATTCTCCCATGGATAGCTATATGCAGCAATCTCACCGATCACTTAATTTGATGGGCAATTTTTTTTTGCTCAACGATAAATCGAACCCTCATGCAAAAATAAAAAAACACTGCATATGCAAAAGTTTCATATAAATGGACATCTTTAGGTTAACAGTTTATGTAAGATTTATTTTTAAAATTTTTTTCCTAGCAAAAATACTCATAAATTGTTATATTCAATGTTGATGTCTTTCATTTTTCATTTTGGTCAAACTAAAAAAATATTACAACTATATTTAAGGTCGTGCTGCTTGAAGTAACAAAAGATATTTCTTTTTGCATGTCAACACTACTCATCAAGAGGAAAATAGAAGAGAAGAAGGAACACTCGTGTTGAGGTTGTGAAAAAATAATATAGGATATATACATGCAATTAAAAGTAAGTCATCTTATGGCAAAATTATCCATTGAACTCTAAGGCGCCACTATGTGTAACACCCTAATCCAGTTTACTCTCAACCTGGACCAGAACTGTTACAAGGGATCGAATTACTCGTAAATCGATTAAGTTGGCTGACCCAAAACCTAAATGGCTACAACATAACCCTCTCGACGTCTCAAGATGGAGCACGCCGCTAATGCGTAAATAATATATGAATGAGATGCAAAACCCTAATAGGATACTACGTGAATGTCATGATAATAATCACACACCAAAGTAATTAAAATAGCAACAAAATTCATAAAACCTAGAATAAAATGGATAGAGCCTCCCCTAAAAGTGCAATAAGGGGATGACCTGTTAAAAATATAGCACAATATAGTATATGTATAAAACAATAATTTATATCGCAATAGAATTCAAATCATCCACACATATTGTAATTGGCATCTCGCCCACCTTCAATTCATACTAATCATGTTTTTGTTCATTGTCAACTCAACATAGCTGATCATTCCTGGACATTAGAACATTTCCAAGCATTTCTAAAACAAGGCATACAAGCCTCACAAACACATGCATATATACACAAATATGTAAATCTAATACAATAGCCAATCACATCACATCTTACACAAAAGTCGGCGCAGTGCCAGGTATGTGTGTGCAATGCAAACGTTAATACATCGTCAAAGCTGGCATACACCATTCATCGTCCTCACCTACATATAGTAGAAAAACGTCAGCAATGGGTGTCACTGGTCCGGAAATAACTAATATCAAACTAGAACATAAGAGCAAACTCTCATAGAAAGAAAACAATCATATATCTTCCTTAAGAACTCTCATAAGGGCAACTACAAAAGAGCCGTTGAGTAGCTAACTCAATAGCATCTTGATCTATCTGGTACTGTGCCGCTCTCGGCACTTATTTTTCAGTACTTCACGTAAAACTTTATCCTAAACCCTCTCCGAACCTCCATATTACTCCTGGCCTTGAGCACGTAGGCCGAGCACTCTCAGGCAATCGCCTTTAGTACCCTTTGAACCACAAGTCCGGACATGCACTGTACTAAACAGTACCTGTAAACCTCCACGATCTCCAGGTGTGAGGAACTCAAACGCGGAGTTGTTAGGATCCCTCGGGAATGGAACAGCCCGCTGGCACTAATCCAGAGCTCGCTTTGACTGTCATGGCATCTGCTCATGGTACGTGTAGTCAGTTTTCCATCTTTCGTCTCACTGTAAACTCGATAAGACTATTTATAGGGTTGGGTCGGGATTTATTATAATAGGCCCGAAGGCAACTTAAGGTGGATCTTATTTTCGAAAACAAGCTCGAGGGATCTCATCCTCGAGGGTTATTAATTCCGAAAACAATCAACCAGATGACCCATGTTAGGTGGGGTCCGATAAATCATCCACCTAACACGTCCTACGATCAATAAATCAAATCACCGATAGAGTAGAGCGATAAAACCTGAGAAGCGTGTCCTAACGGACCTGTCAGAAGCTCCAAACACAGTCTCGTGCCTAGACGGCGAGCTCCTGCAACGAACCTACATGAACATAATTATTTACTAACGCCTATATATATATATATGATGCACGCCTATATAACTAATATATCCACATGCATACATGAATCTAATCAAACATGACAATCATCTCGACAATCACACTAAATCTCTAATTGTCAAACAAGTTAATAATTTTATGACTTCCTACGTTACTTATTACCTACACTTTTAATTCCAATTTCAAAGTATACCTATTCTAATTTAGTGACAATGGTTTAATCAATTTAATCCGTTTAAATTAATATTAGCATGCAAAACCTAAATCATGCAAATTCATAAATTAACTAGTTAACAAGTATTTAATTAACTATTCAATTGTTTACTAATAATTCCATTAGCCAGCATTTACATCACGCAACACAATCTACGCTAATCATCACATGTTTATCATAATTCACAGTTAATTAAACTAAAATTATGAAATTAATAAAATTAATTTCAATACGCTACCATGACCACAACATGTATATAATAATTCTAAAAAAGAAGGAAGAACCACCTCGCGATCGGCGCTGAAATCGGTGCCGACGGACAAAGGCAGTGAAGGTGAGCCGGCCGTTTTCCGGCGACTGTGCCGGCGGTTTTCCGGCACTTCCAGTGGTTTTCCAGCGATTCCTCTAGCTGGGCAATCGGAGGTAGGGGTTAACACCGTCTCGGTGAGCTTGACCCAATGGTGGTGACAATAAGGGCAGTCGCGGTGGCGATGGCAACCGGCCACAAGGTCGAGTTCGGTCGGGGCGGTCGGTCGCTCCGATAGAACCCACGACCGGCCTCGACGGCGGCACTAAATAGGGGGAACTATAGGAGGGTCGAGGGGAAGGGCTTCGACGTCACGGCGGCGGCGGTCCGGCATAGACGGCGGAAGAATCTTGTCGGGAGCGGCCTTGAAATCGTGGTGATTTCCAGCGTCGCAACAGCTAGACGGTGGCCGGACATGGTCCGGGCGGCAAGGCGACGGTACGGCCGGCCTGGGCAGAGAGGTGGCGTCAGCGGCGGTGGCAAAAATCTCAAGGGTGGCGGCTAGGGTTTGGGATGGTGAAGGGGAAGTGTCGGGGAAAAAGATGAGAAGTATAGGGCAGTGGCAAACTTATAAATAAGTGTTGACTCAACACCAGCTCGTGTCAAGAACGATAACTAACTCGGAATAAATCCTAAAAAATCTATAAAAATTGGGAAAAATCTCATAAAATCAAACAAAATAACACAACATCCAAACGACATGTTGTATAACTAATAACCTACCCGAATACCATCTAATGTTTCCTAATACGTTATTCAGCCTAAACTAATTCTACGGTCACAACATGAAAAAAATAATATCATCAACTGTATACTCTCATATCTACTGATAACTCAATCTGCTGATGTGTATCTGACACTATCATCGATACTTGGGTATACATGAACCCTCATAGCAAGTGCGCACGGTCGGCCTCGACCCCGGACATGTGTTCTGAAAGTTGAACTAACTCGAACCACAGTTAAGCCAACCGGCTAACGATTATAAAACTCTGACTCGAGTCGCGGGTTTTACACTATGGACCATTGATCTTATCATACATACATACATATATATGTGTGTGTGTGTGTATGCGCGCGCATGCGCACTTTTATCCATCTATTTATCTTTAGTCTTATCGTAATTTGTGATATGGTCTGTTCGAAGAAAAAGAACTTAAAAGAAGATAATAATAACTTGTAGATATATAATAATATTGATTATTATACGGTTCCCGTTTTATTTGATGTCCCTAATCTTATTTACTTTTTTGATATTTTAGTGATTTATATAAGTTCCAACCTTTTTTATCTCCTCCCCACTCCATATGTTTTCCCTGGTTCTTCTAATTTACATGTACATTTTAAATTATTATTTGATATACTGTTAAATAATTTTTAAAACCTTACCTCTATTCCAATATAAAAACAAATTTCATATAAAAGTTTAATTTAAAATCATTTTAAAACCATCACATGCAGTCCATAATCCAAAATATAAAAAAGACCCACCATTTACAAAAAACACATATTAAAAAGTTCAAATATGGAGTTCTAATTTACAAATTTCATAATAAAATTAAGATTCCAGCTATACTGAATTTCATCACCAACATTTTCTATTGACATTATGAAATAACGAGTTAGTTATGATTCATAGCTACGACTTAATAGAAATGTGGGCGGAGAACGTAGATGGAAAATGTTGGTACAATATTTTTCTAAAATTAATATCCAACTCAAAATTGTCATCTATTAGTAATTTAAAATAAATTTTATTTTAACAATTAAATTTAAATTTAGAATCAAAATATTATAACAGATGGGGAAATGCATGATTTAAATTTGTATTTTAAAGTAGAAATTGAAATACATTTTAAAAATTAAATGCAAATAATAAAATATTTATAAAAAAACTACAATCAAATTGTTATAATGTGAGATCCCTCAACTTAGTCCCACATCTAATACCTATTGGGGGAAGATCTTGTTTATAAGTGGGAATGGACTATAGATCTTTAACTTCCGGGGTACCCATTTTAAAGAAATGATTTAGCCCATTACGTTGCACTTTGGGCTGGGTCGTTACAAATGGTATCAGAGCCGACCTGGTTCCGTGTTAGATGGTGGGATGGACTAAGGACGTTGGCTAGGCTGCCGGTCACGGGCCAAGAAAGGTCGTGGACTGGGGCTAGCAACGGGCCAAATATAGGCATTTCGGGGACGAAATTTCCTAAGGTGGGTGGATTGTGAGATCCCTCAACTTAGTCCCACATCTAATACCTACTGGGAGAAGATCCTGTTTGAAAGTGGGAATAGACTAGAGATCTTTAACTTTTGAGGTACCCATTTTAAAGAAATGACTTAGCCCATTACGTTGCACTTTGGGCTGGGTCGTTACAAATGGTATCAGAGCCGACCTGGTTCCGTGTTAGATGGTGGGCTGGATTAGAAACGTTGGCTAGGCTGCCGGTCATGGGCCAGAAAAGTCGTGGGCTGGGGCTAGCAACGGGCCAATAATAGGCATTTCGGGGATGAAATTTCCTAAGGTGGGTGGATTGTGAGATCCCTCAACTTAGGTATCAGAGCCGACCTGGTTCCGTGTTAGATGGTGGGCTGGATTAGAAACGTTGGCTAGGCTGCCGGTCATGGGCCACAAAAGTCGTGGGCTGAGGCTAGCAACGGGCCAATAATAGGCATTTCGGGGATGAAATTTCCTAAGGTGGGTGGATTGTGAGATCCCTCAACTTAGGTATCAGAGCCGACCTGGTTCCGTGTTAGATGGTGGGCTGGATTAGAAACGTTGGCTAGGCTGCCAGTCATGCCAATAATAGGCATTTCGGGAAGAAATTTCCTAAGGTGGGTGGATTGTGAGATCCCTCAACTTAGGTATCAGAGCCGACTTGGTTCCGTGTTAGATGGTGGGCTGGATTAGAAACGTTGGCTAGGCTGCCGGTCATGGGCCACAAAAGTCGTGGGCTGGGGCTAGCAACGGGCCAATAATAGGCATTTCGGGATGAAATTTCCTAAGGTGGGTGGATTGTGAGATCCCTCAACTTAGGTATCAGAGCCGACCTGGTTCCGTGTTAGATGGTGGGCTGGATTAGAAACGTTGGCTAGGCTGCCAGTCATGGGCCGAGAGGTCATGGGCTGGGGCTAGCAACGGGCCAAGAATAGGCATTTCGGGGATGAAATTTTCTAAGGTGGGTGGGCTAGCAACGGGCCAAGAATAGGCATTTCGGGGATGAAATTTTCTAAGGTGGGTGGATTGTGAGATCCCTCAACTTAGTCCCACATCTAATACCTACTGGGAGAAGATCCTATTTATAAGTGGGAATGGACTATAGATCTTTAACTTCCGGGGTACCCATTTTAAAGAAATGACTTAGCCCATTATGTTGCACTTTGGGCTGGGTTGTTACAAATGGTATCAGAGGCGACCTGGTTCCATGTTAGATGGTGGGATGGACTAGGGACATTGGCTAGGTTGCCAGTCACGGGCCAGAAAGGTCTTAGGCTGGGGTTAGCAACGGGCCAAGACTAGAAACGTTGGCTAGGCTGCCGGTCACGGGCCAGAAAGGACGTGGGCTGGGGCTGGGGTCTGGGGCTAGTAACGGGCCATGAATAGGCATTTCGGGGATGAAATTTTCTAAGGTGGGTGGATTGTGAGATCCCTCAACTTAGTCTCACATCTAATACCTACTGGGAGAAGATCCTATTTATAAGTGGGAATGGACTATAGATCTTTAACTTCCGGGGTACCCATTTTAAAGAAATGACTTAGCTCATTATGTTGCACTTTGGGCTGGGTTGTTACAAATGGTATCAGAGCCGACCTGGTTCCGTATTAGATGGTGGGATGGACTAGGGACGTTCCGTGTTAGATGGTGGGATGGACTAGGGACGTTGGCTAGGCTACCAGTCACGGGCCAGAAAGGTCGTAGGTTGGGGATAGCAACGGGCCAAGACTAGAAACGTTAGCTAGGCTGCCGGTCACGGGCCAGAAAGGATGTGGGCTGGGGCTAGCAACGGGCCAAGAATAGGCATTTTGGACGAAATTTCCTAGGGTGGGTGGATTGGGCTGGGGCTAGCAATGGGCCAAGAATAGGCATTTCGGGGACGAAATTTCCTAAGGTGGGTGGATTGTGAGATCCCTCAACTTAGTCCCATATCTAATACCTACTAGGAGAAGATCTTGTTTATAAGTGGGAATGGACTATAGATCTTTAACTTTCGGGGTACCCATTTTAAAGAAATGACTTAGCCCATTATGTTGCACTTTAGGCCGGGTCTTTAACTTTCGGGATACCAATTTTAAAGAAATGACTTAGCCCATTATGTTGCACTTTAGGCCGGGTCGTTACATATAAATTACTGAGAATCAGACATTGCACATAGTCGATAATCCGAAGAAATTTATTATAAAAGAATTTATTTGTTCTAAAATGCAATTTAAATATGCTTCAAAAATTTTCATATATTTTTAGAAAATCAGAATAAATTTTGCAATTCAAAAGATAAACTTAAATAAATAAATTCGAACTAAAATAAAATTGTATTTTGAAAGCATTTAAAAAATAGAAAGTACCGACACTATGCATACCCGACGAACTGATTATAAGGGGCCTATTCATAAAGAAAAGTATTGTTATAATCAAAATTAAAATTAAAATATTTTTAAATTATTAAATTCCAATTTAAAATTAATTTAAGAAAAAATTATCTTTAAAAATATTTCAAAAATGCTATAGACCAGAGATTATACATATCCCATCATCCACATATAAGAAACCTACTCATGAAAGAATAAACTCACTTTTGAAATTTAGTTTACAATTAGAATCAAAATTTTCTAATATTTGAAAAAAATTCAGATTTAAAATATAAAAAGGAAATAATTTTTAACTTAGAAATTTTAATATAATTAAATAACTATATTCCAATTTTAAAAATAGATCTAAAAATTCTACTTTGAATTTTTTTCAAAAATACGTACCTGAGATTATGCAGAGTCAATTCAAGAGAAGAATAAATCTATTTAAAAAATTAAATTAAAAATAAAACATAAAGTTCTTCAAATAGATGTGGAGAAAATGCAATACCAATTTGCAATCCTAATTAGAAATAACAAATACACTTATATAAATAAATTTCAATTTTTTTAAATCCAAAAGTACATTTAAATGATTGAAAAAATTACCTTTTAATTGTAGCACATGCTCCTCCTAATAGGCGAAGTATATGCATGCCACGATTGAATAATTAAAAAAATAAAAAGTAATTATTAGTAACAAGGGAAAAGATTTGGTGTAGCACTTGCTCCCTCTAATAGTCCCTTAATTGATATAAATTACCACAATTAAAGGAATTTAGAAGTAATAACTATAATTAGTATTTAAACTTCTTAAATTGTGATGATTTATACCAATCAAAAGGCAGCAATAAGGAATTTGCTGTACTAAGTGCTAAAGGGAATCTTTCCCCCAACGTTAAAGAACATGCATGCATAAGCTCTATACCTCTGATCATGACCTTGAGAAGGAGAGGCAAATAAATCAGATTTAAGTTGGCGTGAGATGTTGCTGCACCCCAGGAGTGAAGTAAGAGTATCACAATAAATGGAGTTTAAAATTTCATCATCAATACTTAGTATTTATAAGCATTGAGTTTATCAAAGTAGCCTCACGTTGGTAGATGGACGAGGGCCTGGACATAATTTATCAAGCATTATTATCTTCATGATAGAGATGCTTATCAATCTTTTACCTAAGTTTATCAAATATAATGTGTTCTTATTGGTGGATTAGGAGGATTGGGAATTGTGGACGGTCATTGGACGCCTTTCTCAGAACCTGGCTTTCAAAATCAGACCAATGTCATTGGCGGTCATCATCAGACTAAAGAGGGACACATCTCCCACCATCCACTATTTGATTGCCGCCCACTCGGAGACTCAAAGCAATCAAGAAAATCTTCAATATCTTGAGACGCATTATATCACCCGTCAATATAGCATTCAACAGAGTACGTCGATGCTTATCAATCTTTTAGGTAAAGACGTACATGATAGATAATCTTTAATAAATTTGAATTATGGGCTACAATTAACGACTGTGTGAAAAAGAGGCTAAAATGTGATAACGGAAAAAACAAACCTGCTCTAGCATACGGTAGAATAAGCATGATGCGGTGCAATGTGTACATTAGAGATAATTTTTAATTTCAATATAAATTTTAATATTTTATTTTATTAAATAATAAGATAGACAATAATTACATATATTTTAAAATAATTATTAATTTTATAAATACATTCTCATTTTCATCTAATCTTAAATAATAATCACATATTATTTTTTATTGTATTTTAATTAACTAATTCTCCTTATTTTAATCTCATTCCAAATTTAATTCCCCTTTATTAATAAGATTAGATTAGTGGTAATGGCTAGGGCTGCTAATTAAGCGAGTCAGCTCGTGAATATTTAGCATTTGATTTGGTGTGACTCGACTCCAAACTCGGCATTTAAACACTCGAATTTGAACTCGACTCAAACTCGAATCCTTTGAGACGAGTTCGAACAAGGCAGTGTTCGACTCAGCCTCGACTCGGTTATAACTCTAACTTGACTAACACTTGGCCAGCAAGGCCCACAATATCGTGAAACATGGTGGGTTGTTACAGGTGGTATCAGAGCTAGGTTTCCACTGGCTCGCATTTTGTGACTCAAGTACCTTATTGAAAGGTCTAATAATTATCTTTTTCCACTGCGTTGTGTTTTGAATTAACAAATTCATTCGCTAATAAACCTAAGTTATAACTAAAAAAATATTAATGAACCATGATGGTTCGACGTTTTAGATGGCAAGCACTCCTAGACATTTAAACTGATTTGTGCAGTCAAATTTGAACACAAAGACTGTGTTGGCCCAGATCCTGATGGCCATACAAGGACTAGTGCAGGCTTGAGAAAATACAGATTTCGTAGTTCAAAATATTGTTTAGTGGTTACCGGGAGTGGTAGCAGGGAATGGAGCCTCAAACTCAGTAGCGGGTCCCAGAATCACCCCGGATGGTGGTCTGGAAGTGCCCAAGGGTGGGCAGGGTTTGCAGACCTGGGCGAGCAGGGGAGCGTCCAAACCCAGTGCCACCGGTAGTCCGACAAGTGGTGCCACCACATGTTGATGATAGTGACCGCTACAATATGGAAAAATTTAGGAAGAATGGAGCTGAGGTATTTATTGGAGGGACCGATCCAATGAAGGTAGAGAGCTGGATTGACATTATTGAAAAAGCATTTAGGGCTCTGTTTGTGCCCCACTGCCATCAAGTGAGATTGGCAACATGCATGCTTCAGGAGGAAGCATCTTACTAGTGGAAATCCATGGAAAAAACCACATTCCATCGACGTGAGATTTCTTCCATCACGTGGGCAGAATTTGTGGCAGCTATCCTAACCAAACAACTCTATTGCCCATTGTTTGGTGAGAGTTGTAAAGCCTCTTTGACTAACCTCGTTGAGTTTGAGTCCAAATCCAAAGAGTTGTCCATGATTCCTGTGGTAGGAGAGTTTCCAGGTGTATTCCCGGATGAACTTACAGGGGTTACCTCCTAAGTGGGCAGTGGACTTTGTCATTGACCTAGTACTTGGAGTAACACCAAGTTCTAAAACACCATACCGCATGGCTCCAGTGGAGCTCAAAGAATTAAAGAGTCAACTAGAAGAGTTGTTATAGGCAGGCTTCATCCGGCCAAGTACTTCACCCTTGGGTGCCCCTATTCTTTTTGTGAAGAAGAAGGATGGATCACTTCAGCTGTGTATTGACTATTGCCAAATCAATCAAATGACAATCAAGAATCGGTATCCCTTACCGAGGATTGATGATTTGTTTGACCAGCTAAGAACAACTGGAATATTTTCCAAGATAGACTTGCGGTCTGGTTATCACCAATTGTGTGTAAAGGAGTTAGACATACAGAAAACGGCCTTCCGAACTTGATATGGACATTATGAGTTTCTAGTCATGCCTTTTGGTCTAACAAACGCACCAGTGGCCTTTATGTCACTCATGAACATGGTCCTCTACGAATATTTGGACAAGTTTATCATTGTGTTTGTGGATGACATTCTGGTCTATTCAAGTAATGAAGAAGAGCATGCTAAGAACATATCCATTACCCTTCAAGTGTTGAGGGAGAATCAGCTGTTCGCCAAGCTCTTAAAGTGCAACTTCTGGCTAAAGGAGGTAAATTTCCTTGGTCATATAATCTCAAAGGCTGGAGTTGCAGTGGATCCATCAAAAGTAAAAGCAGTCATTGATTGGCCACAACCTAAGTCAATCACTGACATTAGAAGTTTTCTTGGTTTAACAGGTTACTACAGGAAATTCATTAAAGACTTCTCCTTAGTGGCATCGCCAATGACTAAACTCACAAGGAAGGGCGTCAAGTTCGAATGGAGTAGTAAGTGTGAGGAAAGTTTCCGGTCTCTAAAGAAGAGTCTAACAACTGCACCAGTCTTCGCACTGCCCAATGGTAATAAAGGATTTGTAGTCTTCAGTGATGCATCCCAGTTGGGTTTAGGATGTGTCCTTATGCATGGAGGTAAAATGGTGGCCTATGCCTCTCGTCAATTGAAAATTCATGAACAAAATTATGCAACCCATGACTTGGAACTGGCAGCTGTAGTTTTTGCACTGAAGATTTGGAGACACTACTTGTATGGAGCCCAGTTCGAAGTCTTCACTGACCATCAGAGTCTGATGCATATCTTTACTCAAAAGGACCTTAACTATCGACAGAGGCGGTGGATAGAATATTTGAAGGATTATGACTTCCAAATCTTATATCAGCCAGGGAAAGCAAATGTGGTAGCCGACACGTTGAGTCAAAAGGACAAGGTGGACAAAGGTTAGCAACTAGCTAGACTTTGGGCCATGTCAGCAAAAGTGGTGGCTACCAATCTTGTGGAATAACTAATAGGGTTACTGGCAAATCTGGTTATTTCCAATGATTTGGTCGATCGGGTTAAGCTAGCACAAATGGGTGTGAGGAGCTAAATGAAATGTTGGACAAGACTCCTGACATTGTAGTTGATTCCAATAGTGTGATCAGATTTAGAGGAAGGTTGTGTGTGCCCAAGTATGATACACTGAGGCGAAATATCTTGGAAGAGGCTCATCGCTCAAAGTTCTCGATACACCCTAGAGTTACTAAAATGTATCAGGATTTAAAGCGAATCTACTGGTGGATTGGGATGAAGAGGGATGTTTTGGATTTTATCTCCAAATGTCAGACTTGCCAACAGATCAAAGCCCAACATCAACTACCTGTGGGACTATTACAACCTTTAGAAATACCAACCTGGAAATGGGAGTGTGTCACATGCGACTTTATTGCAAAGCTCCCAAGGACTCAGAAGAAGCATGACTCCATAGGGGTGGTTGTGGACCATTTGATCAAGGCAGCTCATTTCATCCCCACAAAATCAAGAAGGATGGCGGAATACCTAGCAAAATTGTATGTCAATAACATTGTCAGGCTGCATGAGATATCAAAAGAGATAGCCTCTGACAAAGATCCCCTATTCACTTCACATTTCTGGGAAGCTTTCCAAAAAGCTATAGGGACCCAAATCAAGCTAAGTACAGCATATCATCCCCAAATTGATGGTCAGAGTGAGGGGACCATTCAAACTTTGGAGGATTTGTTAAGAGCTTGCATTCTTGACTGGGAAGGAGATTAGGAGAAACACTTAGCCTTGGCTGAATTCACCTATAATAACTCTTACCAGGCCAGTATAAGGATGACACCATTTGAAGCCTCA